>JAWZYV010005021.1:0-77256 GCA_038373885.1 Cheiracanthium punctorium | reverse complement strand
TCGATTACTATTAAATGTGTGCATATTATGTCTACGTGCTGTTCCCCATGCTCTATTGAAAATGGTTTAAGTAATCATTGATAGTTATTTTGAAAGAGCACACGAAGAAAATTGTAATACTTTATGCTTAATGGTCAGTTATTGTCAAAAAACATTTTTGAGTAATATTTATCTATTTTGAATGAAATTTCTAACAAAAATAACATAAACATTGGAAACTTACGTAAGAATTAACAATAACTATGGAGAAACAAAAAAATTTTTACCCTGAATTAATTTTTTCAAAAGTATTGAACTAAAACTATAATAAAGGTTTGCATGTTAGCCTGCACAACACTTCACTCAGTACAAATGATCACTGATGCAATCTTCGCGCAATAACTTATTGCATTGGACGTTCTGAATCCCGTTGGACTTGAGACCACTTTTTAGCGTAAAAATATCCTTACAAATTTAACACTGTTTAATGATTTGATTATTGTATCGAATTAAATTTGATTCTGAAAAGAACCCCTATCCATATCCATTTCCTTGTTTCGAGGCATATTCTGTATGATAAAATAATCTGAATTGTATGTGTTTAAAATTCCTTATATTAAAAAAAAGGGAAGATATATATTTGAAACTAGTGTGGCATACTAAATAAAGAGATGGTGCCCTTTTGCTCACACAAAACGCTTTATTAGACACACATAAAAACACATAAAAGATTTGAGTTGGAACTTAAACAGTCAGATGTCTGGTTCGGGCAAAATGTTTGGCCGTACCGGGCCAAAACCAGAGGAAAATAATACCTCTGTACTGGTCACTGTCTGAAACCGATCTCTTCTCTGTCTTGAACTGCCGATCTTGCTCTGCGCAGGGATCTCAAGTGGATCTGGATCACGTGGCATGCTTGAAGTAAGTGTTCGTATGTTACGAGATTCTCAAGTCTCTGTACTGTCCAATTCTGAAGAGCCCTTGAAACACTCGGGGATTTGTGCATTCTATAGCGTCAGAACTGCACATTATCGAAGATCTATAGCTTCGTGTCGAATTCTTTACGATACCGCCCAGATCAAAGGTTATCGGAGCGATTCAAGTAGTGAGTGGTAAGAAAAAGGGAGCGTCACAGATATATCTCTATACACGCTTAAATCTATTGATTAAAACCAACACTACTTTATTGATTAAATTTCTTATCGGCTGATTTAAATCCTTTTACGCTAAAAATTTTCGAAAAATACTCATTAAAGACAATAATTTGTAAACTCCTCAATTCCCCTCAATGCTCACGATTCGCTAGATTCTACTTAACTCCATTTTTCACTTAAATCTTGTCTATTTGAGTATTCTGACTTCCCGCGAAAAGAAATCCCTGATACCATATCCTATTACTATCACGTGACCAACGCTCTTCAACACATAACGGTTCATAGTCACAAACGCGGGCATCGTGGCTTTACGGCGGGCATCGAAGGACAACAAGTATATCGTTATCAAAATATGAAGTAAAAGAATTTCTCAAGAGGATACTGCATGCATTTTTAGTTAATGTGAAGTCCTTTTGTTGTGGATGCTTAGTTGTGTGTGTATTCGCTTGTGATAATTTTGTTTTATATCCGAATACCAAATGCATCTTTTTCACATTCAGAGTTGTGAAATAAATTCAGCCTAGATATGGAGGAGATGCTTTAGGTAGAGATTTCACTTTAATGACATAGTTTCTTACGATTGGATTATAAAAAGCTGTTGTAAAACAAATGAAGTTATGATATCTCCACTTAAAGTGAGTAAGTAGTATTTTACCTTTTTCATGTAAATAAATTGGGTTGCTGCTTTAATTAAATCTCACAGCTGGTTTAACCATGATTGCATTTCTGTATTCTGATTGTACTGTGAATTCGTTTTATAACTAGAGACTTTAGAATTTATGTTACTTTTCAGACTGCAATAAAATCTCGGCTCAATGAACTCAAATCTGATTCGCGCAATCCTCGCGAATCGTTCTCAAGATTCACACAGGAAAATTTCATTTAAAAATACCTAATACTTTCTGAGAAAAATGATGAGGCGTTAAGGCACTTTTCTCCATAGCAAAGCATTGGGACTTGAATCTCCGCAAGCCGACTACAGAGGCCTCTTAACGTGAGTCCTCTGACCAAAGCAACACCCCCCCCCTCCGTCGTAGGCAGATGCTCTTCGCCTAAGCTTGGCAAAGCACAACACAAATCAATACTCATTGTAATGATGATGATAAATTGGGCACAAATGCTGTACATCTTGAGATTGAGAGATTGAAACATAATGTCTCAGTTCGGTACTACCCATAGTTGCTATTTTTTCAGTTTAAAATAAAAAACTTCGCAAATGATGGGTTGAACAAATTTAAGGTATAATGAAATGGAATCCATTGAGTGCCGAAATACTTGTAGAGATCTAGTACCAGCCTTTCAAAGAAGTGGCATTCCTGCAATCGAGGGAAAATTTTTCCTCAACCAATGAAGTATAATTATATGTATTCCTGTCTCTAATTTAAATCCTGGACATCCGGCCTTCAGCATAACCCATATGTGTAATTCTGTAAAGCAACTCGTAAAAAGAGCGAACTTAGACGAGACTAGCCGGCGACGTTTGTGGAAGTTATGCTGGTTAACCACCTGATGAAGGTGAAATCCCAAAGGGGGCTTCGCTTTTCCATTCTATGAAGCTACCTTTTTTAATTATTTATATTTTGCTTTGAACGAGGTTTTTGATATCTGGTTACATTAATTTTTTTTTCATGCACTCCAAAAATTGATATGTGAAAGATAATTTGAAAATGAACGTTATGTACAATAAATGGAGTGAGTATAAAGCAGAATTTACAGTCTGTATCTAAACTGAACTGAGCTGAATTCAAATTCAATTCTGTATCCAAACTAATGAAACACAACGAAAAACCATAGTAGACTGTAAAAATGAAGCGAAGATGGCCAGTGACAGAGCCAGAAAAAATTTTAGAAGGATTTTATGGAATGACGAAATGAAATACAGTGGAACCTGTTTATTGTGACCACTCTCAGGAGGAACAAAAGTGGTCACCTTTTAAAGATGGTCACCTTACGAAGTTGGTAAAGTGTGTTGGTTGTGAAGTAAAATTGTGTTGAAACGTGGTCACCATAGACAGGTGCTTTCTTTACTCAGGTGGTCATTTTAACAGGTTCTACTGTATCTCGAACGGCTGGAGCAGTTATATCCCATTGGACCTTTTTTTAACATAAATACATGTGTGCATACATGTGTGTGATAAGGGAGTGAAGAATATACATTTTGTATGGCAAAAAATTCCTCAAGGGGGGTTATGACTCCCTAACCCCCCTTGGCTACGCACCTGATCCAGAACCATAACTATTTCTGGGAACCCGGGGAAACTGCGCAGAGCTCAGATTTTTGTGGTGGGCGGGGGTCATAAATGGGACATATATAATGGATCCCTAACTGAGAAAAAGTCTACCATACCAAGAAAAAAAATGTGGTTAAAAAAGTTGGAAGAAACAGTAAAAATGAGTACCTAATTAACATTTGTAGTCTCGGGCTCACAAATCTCTAATGACGTACCTGCCTGCTTTTAGCATAGGATTCCTAAACTGTCACTGCCCCATCATCGTTAAGTTGTTTTAGGGAGCATTTCTCTAGGAAAAAAATGTTCTTATAGGTCACTCTGAATTTTCAAAATGTCACTGTCAGTATTGATACGAAGGCTAACTGTACAAGTACAGCCCTTATTTATTCTACTCTATATTTACACAAGCAAGAGGAATTTTTTATACGAAATGTCTCCTCATTTTTTAGTGATGAAAAATTTCTCATTAAAAATTAGAAATGAAAAGAATTGAGCCCTGCGCTCTGTTGTCCTTGCCAAGAATATGACTTTACTTCACGTACAAACCTGACCCTAAGTAATGTCACAAGCACCCATTATTGGGCACATTTCAATGCACTTGTTTATGTTTATGTTTGTGTAGATACAGAATAATGTATAATGAACGAGTTCGCTTCCATCGTTGAAAAAATCGTTTCCCCTCTGTCCCCAGTACTGCTTCCTGGTTTTACCTTTAAATACTGAGGCACTCGAAATCGGACACATTTCCTGTTCATTTTAAGAATGATTCATTAGAAATTAAATTGAGAAAAACCGACAGGAATATGAATTATTTTGAACGATTGTTTCGCTTAATTTATATTTTTTTCTCCTAATACAAAGAAAAGAAATTACATTTGTGTACTTCAGATGACTTTTTCGGGTAGCTGTACCGATACGAGCCCACCCATGGACAATCCATTGACTCATATTCGAAGCTCCTTTGTATGGAAAGTATTTCTGAAAGTACACATCTAATTTCCTTGCCTTGTTACTGTACAGTTTTAACACATCTAAAAAAGAACACACAAGGAAGAAAAATCAACCGAATTTATTAGTAGTCAGCATATTGTACAGCTTTTTAATGAACGTTGTTGATGTTGAAAGATTTCGATGGACGTTGTTGGCGAGAAAGTGTGTCCGTAGTTCTTTGGTAAAAGTCATTATGAGCAAGCCCAGGTCTTGCGAGTTTTGGCGGACGTAAATGGTGAGTCAGTGTTCTTGTCAAAAAAAAGGACGTTCCCAGTATCCTAGCGACACAGTGTTCATGGCTTTTAATAAAGTCGTTGGTGGACCGATGTTAACAGATTCTGGTCTGCACGGGCGAACCGTTATTCTCGTATCTTTGATTGGATTAAATAGATGAGCCGATGTTGGAAGCTTTCGATGGACTTGGATGGCGAGATGATTTTCGCGGCTTTTCCTGGAACTCATTGGAAATTTCCTCATCTTTCACTGTTGGTAGATGTTGTTGATGAGACAGTGTTCTTCGCTTAAGAGGCGCGTTTTCATTGAGGATGGTTCATGGCTTTTAAAAAAGTCGTTTGCGGATCCATATTAATGGCTTCCGGTCTACAAAGCTAGCGTGTCGAAGTGCGCAGCTTTCTGTGGATGTTGTTCTAGTGATCCGAAGTGGATGGTCACTGGTGTCAAATAGAGTCCAATCAGATGACATCAAAGAGTTATTCAGAGTCGAGTGTTGTTATCCATGTTCTAAAGTACGTCTATAAGCATGGTTAAAAGGATGGAAGATATAATGATGAGAAAGACATGCCTATAAAAAAGGGCACTGTTGACTGAGTAGGTGAAAAAGAGCTCTCAGTAAAAATTTCAAACAGCAGTCGGAAGTAGTTATTCATTGCTGACTCATTAACCCTTTAAATTTTAGGGAAGCAGCAACCGAAAAGAGCTCTTAAAATGCGCCTCTTCAATGTTCCTTTCTTAGGACTATCCGTTCGCTCCAGACTTGGAGCTCGAGGTGTTGTTCGACGCACCCAGACAGTTTCTCCAGGGACCCAGAAGTAGTCACCGATACTTAAGAGGGCAGTTTCCTCCATACAGTCATCCAAAAAACGATCCAGAAGTCCCGGAGGATAACGGAGAGGTTTTGGACGTTCGCAGTTTCGAACGATCCTTGCCGACAGGATCGGGCCCTCGGTGATTTCCATTTCCGGGAAGAACATTTCGAGACAATCAGGCGATAAATAGCACTCAAGATGTTATGAGGAGGAAAGATACTCGACAGTTTTGAAATTCGAAGCAGTTTAATCGCAGTTTAAAGGAGAGCGTTTAGCATTCAAACATAAACTTTTAACAGTTTAGTAAGAAATGAAATTCATGGTGGATTGTTGCACATTTTACTTTTCTACAACAAATAGCTCCCTTGCGACTTAAAACAATACGATTATGTTCACATTATTGACAACAATATTAAATCTTACAGAGTTAAAAGAATCATTGTTTAGAAACCTGCTGTTACTGTACTGCTGTATTGATAGAATTTGACTGATGTATGTCACTATAGGCACAGTGCATGGCTGAATAAAGAACTGTTATTTCAAGAGGTGACCAGTAGAGATGAGACGGGCTCAGCGCGAGCCGAAAACCCGGGCTCGGGCAGTTGAGATATGTCTCCTTTATGGAACATAATCCTTGTAAACAGATTTTTAAAAACGATTCGTGGGAGAAATAAACTAATTATTATTATTTTATAAACTTGAATAAAATGAATTAGAAAAATGCATTAAGAGTTTTTGCTATTCTATTGGTCTTTTACTTGCACAAACGGCAAAATTTAGGATATTCTGTCAATGGAGTCATTGACTTTTATGGATCTACTAGCTGAAGTACCCGTCGTTGACGGGTTAGTAATGAATGCAAATTTCCAAAAAGCAAGAACTTTCGTCAGCATTATAGGAGTACACAGAATGGGTGTAGTATACTGTCAAAAGTAAAGAAAACGAAGTTAGAATTTTTATGTATTGTTATAATATTACAGGTTAGAGAGTCACTAAGTAATATCATTTCATTCGCTTGAGTCGTAAATATAGGATGCGCGAACGAATATTTCCGCATATTGAAATAATTTTCGCAAAATCTCAAAATCTAATCAACATTTTTGAACAATTGGAAGCCTAGAATTTAAGTTGTGTAACAACCTATCATGTCACCCAATTGCGTTTCATTTCCTGCAGTCTTTATATCGTGATGCTGGAACAAAAATTTCAGCAATTTAAAACGATTTTCACAAAATTTCAAAATGTAATCAAAATATTTTTAAAATTCAACATCTATAAATTAAGATTAGCAACTACCTATCCTGTCACCGAATTTCGTATTAGTCGTTATTACGCGATGCTTGAAGACATATAACCGCATTTTGGGAGAATTTTCACAAAATCTCAAAATCTAATAAAAATGTTTAAAAAATTGGACACCTGTACTTTATGTTGAGCAACCACCTAAAATGTGACCCAATTTCATATCATTCGCTTTAATCGTTATTACATAATACGTGACCAAAAATTCACTCAGTTTGAAATGATTTTCGCAAAATCCCAAAATCTGATTGATTTTTTTTTAGATGCTTATAGTTTTACCTGTCATTTCACCAGATACCATTTTTTCATCTTTGCAGTTATTACGTGATGTACGAACACAAATTTAAGCAGTTTGAAACAATTTCCGCAAAATCTCAAAATCTAATCAAGATTTTTTTAAAATTCGACGAGAATGTTTGACCACCTATCACACACACACATGATACCAAATTTCATTTCATTCACTTCAGTCGTTTTTACGCGATGCTCGAACACGAATTTACGCAGTTTGAAACGATTTTCGCCAAATCTGAAAATCTAATCAAGATTTTTTAAAAATTCGATACGTATGTTTTAAGTTGAGTGACCATATATCGTGACATCCAATTTCATATCATTCGCTTCAGTCGTTTTTACGTGATGCTTAAACAAAAAAAGCGTCACGGACAGAATGACAGAATCAGAGAAGGACAGAACGACAGACAGACAAACTTTTTTTTTTGGGTCGCACCGGATTCCTCGGTGCTTGAAACGGGAAAAAATCGCAAAATTTTTCAATTCCAAGAAATGTACAGAGAAGAGTCTAATTTTATTTATATAGATATTCAATATGAAAAATGAAAAATAAAATTTAAAGTTCACTAAATTTATATGTGAACCCTGCTACGTTTTCCTCCAAGCACAGCGTGAAGATGCCACACGCATTTATCTTTGTTTTGCAGCATGATTATGGCCGCTTCTGCTCGCCGCGTGTGTGTAACAGAATGCGGAACTCATAATGATAATATCTTATTGAAAAGAACTTTTTGGCCCTTACCCCCCTAAGATTACGAATTTTGGAAAATGCTCTCTGATCTAGCACCTATGTTGAAGAACTCACGTACGTGCCAAATTTCGCATAATTAACTTCAGTAGTTTTGGCCAGGCGAAATATTGACATTCGGTAAAACGCAATTACTTTGTTGCCAACCCAATAGTTTAAGGCGACCACCTATCATTTCACCCAATCTCCATTTTTTCTCCATTTTTTCACCTGCAGTTATTACGTGAATTGGGATTCGTTATTTATCAAACATAAACACTGAATGTCGGTTACATCAGAGCTCAATAGCCATAAAAAGGAAATATAAGAAATGTAAATAAGTCCATTTATAAATAAATGTTTAAGTGTTTTTAAAGAAAAAAAATGAAGTTCCGGAAAAGTACGAAATCCTGCAAAAGCCCAACGAAGTTCGATTTCTTTTGAGCTAAAATGCTTTAGCGATAAATAAATAAAAAAAATAATAATAAAAATAAGCAGATGGTGTCTCAGGGAAGGACTTGATTGTTCCAGATAAGAATTTTTTTAAAGATTTCTCGGTTAAAAAAAGAAAATAAAAAGAGCAATACGATTTATTTTGCTTTAAATAAAACTTATAAAAAATGTGTCTTACACTTTATATATGAAAGAGTCCTTTGAATTATCTGATGCCACTTTTCGTATTTACGAAAACATTAACGTTATTTACGTTCCATAAACATTCACTTTATTACGGAGTATTATTTACGTTTTATAACAAAGAATTGGTGGAATTTCATCATGATTGAATTGGTAGAACTTTGTATTTTCTTTTCATCGGTTTTAGTAGTTCAAATAGTAGGCATGCAGTAATATTATTATTATAACTAAGTGTGAAAGTCTGTTTGCTCTTTTATGTCACGTGTCATATATGCCTTTTAGACAGATCGACTTGGAAATTTGACAAAATACCTAAAACAATGTAGTTTAAAAAAATCTTATCAGGTCTATAAATCCACCCGTTCTTCGATTCGTCTAATTTTCGTAATATTCAAGTCGATAATTTTGCACGGATAGAATAATTCAATGGAAAAAAAATAAGTTATTGCCAAAGTCTGGCGTCCATTTACCTAGATATTATTCGAAGATTACGCCACCATCAAAATACATTCCCAATTTGCGCTTTATCTTAGAAATTTGAGTAGCTTTCGAGATGACTCAGTTTGACTTTTTCTGTGAGGCTAAAATTGGACTATGTAGTAAAAGATACAGAACATTTAATTTACCAACTTAAATCAAAAGAAAAGAAAATTGATATTGAATTTCGTGGAAATACTTGGTTATCTGAATCACGTGTTCAATTTTGTAGATAGCTCCTGTTTCTTTTAAAAATCTCTAAAAAGGACTTGGACAAGTTAAATCAAACTGACGGATACGCAAAATATACAGTCAACTCCGGATATAGTGAACTTTCGGCTATATTGAACGCAAACCATTGGTCCAGATTCACACACGGTATTTCTGTTCACTATGGGGACACTTCGGTTTTAGTGAACTTCGGATACAGTGGATGAAATCTTGCTGGTTCCCACAGGTTCACTATAACCGGAGTTGACTGTATATTGTTCGGACTGCAGCTTTAATACTTGAATTATAATAGGCTCTGACGAAAAAAAATGATAGGAGCCAGATGTGTCAAAAATGGTTTCGCGATGAACGATTCGATCGACCGCCATTCTTGCTGGTAGTTAAATCGATTGATGGCAACGGCTGATCTTTATTCAGCATTGGGCAGTGTGTCCAGTTGTTCTTCTATATCAATGTATTTCTATCGTATTCTCCAGTTTTCAGCAGTTGCCAGTGCTCTGTTAAAAATAATCCGGACGACTTTACAAATAATCCTGCCAAATTTTACGGCAAATTTTACGGATTACATAGAAATTCAATTGATTCTTCGTGAATGAGAACTGTCAAAACATCAGAGTTTTGTGTTCTCAAGGCGAGGACACCGCGGGTTCAAGGGTTAAATATAAGTAGTACATATATATACAGGGGGATTCGAAATTAGTTTTACGAACTCTTAGGAGGGGTAGGATACACCTAGTCGGTTCAGAATCACATAGCAAAGGGGGGTCGGAAACGTCGTCTTCATGTATCTGTTAATAACCACTTTGGAAGAAGTGTTCAAGTGTGCCTCTCATTTCTTAACCAAGTTTCATAAACAATGGGCGTTCCACCGACCATTTCATCCATGTAATGAAAGACAAAATTATGAATTAATAATTTTTATCGAGTGCAATCGGTGAAAGATGGATTACTTTTGTAAATGCCATGGTCGGAAAGTTTGCTATAACTTAAACACTTCTTCTAAAGTGATTATTAACAGGTACATGACGACGATGTTTCTGACCCCGCACTGCAATGAGATTCTGAACCGGCTTGGTGTATCTGTCGCGACTCCCGAGTTGGGGTAATCGAACATATAAAAAATAACGCTAATAAATCGAAGTTACAAATATTGGCTTAAAAGATATTTTATTTTTTTCTTGATGCAGAACGCATAATTTACATCAAAACGAACAACTGCACGTTTTATCAGACACAAATGTTTTAGAAGAACGTTTCCAAATTAAACTCACGCGATACATTTCTAAATAACAAATTAAAAAAAATGTGAAACTAATTTTGAATCACCCTGTATATATACATTTATCTAATATGATTTCCCGCACTTTTTTATACATCAAGAACACAGATCAATGTTTTTACAGTTAAATTAAAAGTATCCTATGTATTTCTGAAATCATATCTATATTCTGCTGTGAGGAAAATTCAAGGCAATAACAATATTTTAAATTAATACAGCAAAAAATGCTTCTTCAAGAAAAGAATATTTGAAAATTTTGAAAAAAAATAGCTAAGATGCGAAACATATCCAGTTAACATTAAAAAGTATTAGTTCTGAAGAAAAAAATTTTGGAAAAAAAATAGCTAAGATGCGAAACATACCTAGTTAACATTAAAAGTATTCGTTCTGAAGAAATATACTTTAATTTAAAGTGAAACTCAACTGTTGATGCTAAATCTACAAACGAAAAAATCTCTCAAGACAAGTATCACGATTCCTTCAAAAGACATTTCATGAAAACTTCAAAGGCGCAAATAGGATTAGAATTTCGCTTGTATATTGATGCACTTTATTAGGATTACTCTGTTTTGCCTTATTAAGATTAAATTTCTTTTTTTATAATTTTTTTGTAGTCATTTTTATGTCCCTTTTCATTTGAAACTGAATTAATCATTTTTTTTAAAAAACAACTTCAAGAAATCTACTGCAAGAAAACATTTGAATTTGAATGACTTTTTACGTAAGACTTTAACCAAGAATATAAGAAGATTTCGTACATTCTTACAATACTAACCAATTTAGTAAAAAAGAAATCCTAACTAAGCTTTATGTTCACGAACAAGTGCACTACATAGCAATGTGAGTTTGACGTGATGTTTTATAAAATATCACGTTGCATATGGAAAATTATTGTTATAAATTAATTTGCATAGAAAATAACATTTTCGGTTCTGAAGTGTGAAAATATGGATTTAAGGAGAATATAGAGGAAAAAAAATAATAAATATGATGAAATACTTTCGGATTTTAGAATTGCACTGTAAGTCTACATATTAAAAAATGTATGGTAATTAATGCTTCGATCCTATTTGACTTTCATGTTTAATTATATTGGAAAGTGAAACATAATCCATACGTCGTCCCCATTTGTTTTTCTTTGTTTCATTATGTTGGAAAGTACATAATAGGCCATGTTCATACATTTAAGGAAATTCGTTTCTGTTCTCTTTTTACATGCAAACGATATTTTGATTAAACAAACATGGACGCTAAAATTCTAAAATTTTTACTCTTAAAACATATGTAAATTTGTTTAACAGAACAGTTTCATTCAAACTAACACTAAAAATTCAAATTTAAATGATTTTATAAAAAAATGACATCTTTGCTGAAAAACATCCATTTAATTTTTCTCTTTTCGAAATAGCTCATATGCATTCCAAATTAATACAAATATGTAAATTTTTGATATCCGCAATGTATGTATGATCATAACTGTGCATTAAATAATTCTAGCTTTATTGCTAGTAAAACATATATCGTGTTTGAAACGTAAAATATATTTAATTTTTTCCATAACATCATTACCCCATATCACAAATGGAACCCGAGAATTATTGCTAATTTGATTTAAATTATCTATCGGCAATACACGATATGATGCAGAAAATGTTCAAATTTCAATTATTGCAATTCTGTACTTATTAAATAAATAATAATAATAATAAATAAAAATAATTAATTTGGTTTTCCATCACATTTAATTTTTGAATGCAAAAACAAAGCTTTTTTTCTTACTTTCTTTTTGAAAATCTATATTAATTCAATATACGTTATTTTTACTCAAGAATAAATTAGATTGATTTTGAAAACTTTTCTTTTAAACGTTGCTGCAAACATTAATTTAAGTAATGCTGTCAAGTCAAATTCCTAAAAATCTCATGTGCGAAAATTTTATTATAATTTAAGTAGTGGTGTTTTTTTGTCTTTTCTCCTTTTTTAATCTATCAGTTTAATTTCAATTTTTTAATACTTGAAATTAATTGAAAACTAAAAACTTCAAAGCTTAAAAGTATGAAGAAAACTGTTTGGAAAGGAAAATAAAAAAAAATCACAAAAGAGTTATTATAAATTTTAATATTTGTTTGTGGATTAAGGGGGACTGACTGAACTAAGGTCCTCGGCCTATAGTGGGAATGCTCTCCGTACGGGACTTTCTAAGGGATCCTATCCCGTATTTAGGCGAAGTTTCAGTGAAAACCACGGAAAACTCCGAACGGCTAGGTCGACAGGCGGGAACGGGGTTTGAACCTGGCGGCTCTCGTATAATTTTAAATATTAGAGCAGAAGAGATTAACTAATAAGGCTTTTTTACATGTTTTTTATATTTATTGATCTAAAGCTTTTTATGTATAAGCTTGGTATTTTTATTTAATAAAACTCATTTTATTTCTTTTAAATAGTATACTTTATCATAATAAATATAAAAAGTTTCGATGCTAGATTTTTCAAGTAATACGTCATTGTAGAATACAACCGATTTTTATAAATAATGTAACTTTCTAATTTATCCCATGTAAATTGAGGAATTTTACAAATTTAAGTAAGTTTGATGTCTGTTTTAACATTAAATCTTTTCATAAACCAAGCATGTAAAAAAAGAAAGAAATGAATCATGCCAAATGTGTTGATTATAAAACATTTTCCAACATTAATTTTTGAGTAAAATTTGGCGATTTGACAATAGATGGCGATCTATCAACGTGAAACTCAGCGGGGCTTGGATTATGAAAGTTTTATCATTATTAAAGCATTTCCGTGACTCCCTGTTAAAGATCTCTAAATAATGTTTTCGTTAATTAAATGAAATTTAAGCTGTTATAAACATTTACATACTCATTTCATCATTCTTGAAACTAGCGACTGTTTTCGAACTATCCTAGAGACCTTAAAGTATTGGAAATCTTTTGAGTGCTCCCGTAAAACATCTGTAAATGCTGAAAAGTCTATTTTCAATGGAGATTGTTATTTTGCAATCTTTAATAACACATATGAATTTTGTTTTGTTTCAAATAGATGAATGTCACTGTATAGTACTTTAAACAATGACTCCCTATAGAACGTGCTGTAATGGAATTATTTGGGGTGTTTCTTTTAAAAGAACAATAAATTCTACAAAAACAATTTTCAGTTGATACATGGTACAATACATAGAAAAACATTTATAAATATTCCAGTAATCGATGCAAGTATATGACAATTAGAGTACGGACAGACAAACAAACCAAAGGCAACCAAATTTAAAAAATAATTATAATTTTGTTGTCAATAGTTAAAAGCATTTTGGAGATCACAGAACACAATAAAATGCCATGGAAGAAATTTGATTTCTATCATTATGTTTGATAAAATAAAAATGTTCCAGTGTAGACAAGGCCTTTGCTTTTCTCTTACCTGTTTCAAGTGTTTAATTTTAATTCAAATGGTATATGAATCCGTCATTTAAAAAATGACTTAAGTCAAAACTTCCAATACTCATCAACCCATTTGTGACCAGATATTTTTGCGACTTTCTTCGATTTTCGTTAATACCAGCAATAATAGATAACTTACATCCGATTTCTGACTTGATTTCTTAATCCTTTTAATTACTGCATTTCAGTAACACAAATATGTAATTGTTTTATAACATACATTTTATTTTAGCACTTAATGGATGAAAAATGTGTTAGTTCTGTAATAAGCTAGGCAAACGGAAAGAACTATTTGAGAGCGGCGGAATCACACCGTCTATATCTTTACCTCCACTATCAGGTTAGGTTTGCCCCGAGCATAGGCATAAATGGGTTAAAAATTGAGAAGAACAGAAATATCTGGATTAGCTTGTATCTAAAAGAAAGAAAACTTATATTATCGATTCACTGTGGAGCAGAAAATTTGAAATTGGTGTACACTTGAAAAATGAAAAAAAAAAATAATAATTCTGAAACACTTTCATATCTTAAATAAATTGTAGATGGCCGAAGTGTGAAGGTACCGGGTTCGGGTCCCATCGCGCGGCTGTCGATCTAACGGTCTGGAGTTTTGGTAGGTTTTCTCCAGATGTAACGTGAATACGCGTTAGAACCCCTTAGAAAGTCCTCCTATCAAGGCACACACCCCTTGGCAGATCGCCCTAGTGTAGCGTTGCTATAATCACACACAACAACAACAACATATCTTAAATACGCGTTAAAATGCTATGTTAAAAGCGTATTATAATGTATACGTCTTTTCTATTTTTCTTCTTTATTTTATTAAGTTTGAAAGCATATCATTATTCAGGAGTGTACCGTACTTTTCTTCCTTGTTCCATAAAAACTTCTTTAGAATCGAAATCTGCATTAAAATCGCCTACTAAAACTGTTTTACAGTCTTCGCCAAGAATATTATAACTCTATTTCACCTTTATAAATACCGTTTGGAAAGTGTATCCTAATCCATGAGTGCTTCTCATTTGTCTTTCTTGTTTCATAAAACACTTCTTAGTAATTGAAGTCAGTATGAAAATCCCTTGCTAAAACTGGTTTACGATCTTTTTCTAGGCATATTCTAATTACATTTCTCTTCTGTAAAATAATCGTAGGGTTCGTCAGTTTCTAGCCAAATATGGAAGATATCGCCAATCTAGTTTCAGTTTCGGGTACGTATTTCTTGGCGCCAAACTTGGAGCTAACTCATCGAAATTCGCAAACCTTAGCTACTTTCAATAATTTCTTCTCTCTCCCTATTCACCGCGCGCTATTCGTCAATCCTATTGAAAAATGCAACGAAAACAAGTCGGCACAAATTGGTAGACAAAAATATGTAGTAAAGATATTGGTAGAAAAAAAAATTTAAAACCTCCTCTGTGTTTAGTAGTTCTTAACCCTTTAACGGGTTTGCCCTAGCTGAGCTCGGGCAGGTAAAACGTTCCATTCGTGATTATCCCGAGTGTAGCTCGGGCAGTAGGAAATTTTTATTTTTAGCGTAATCTTTCACGAATTATTTCGTTTTGCTTTCAAACACTTTTATTTGCTTTTCTGCCCACTAGACGGTAGCAATATACACGATTTAGGAAATCTTATATGAGAACAGTGTTATTATGTTTTTAAAATGTACATATATCAAAATATGCATTAAAAAATTGCCATTTTTTGACCCCCCAACTCGAAAAAAATTGAACCGGCAAGGGGTTTTAAAAAGATAAATTATAGTATTTTTTAATGCTAAAGCAAAAATGATGCAACAAGAACTCTTACTAAAGTAAAAAACATTTCACTGTTTCGAGACTATCTTCTGACACAAAACAGCAATGAGTCCATGAACACAAGGAAGTTCATTAATTAGAATCCATACCAAAGCATCCATGCAATAACCCTAAAGATAAAATTAACTCTTGCAGCCCTTTTCAGTCTAAGAAAATAACGTAGTGGTAGAAACACGTAAAATCTGTTTATAATCGTTTATCATCCATTTAAAATTTCTGACAAGCTGATTACCGTTCGACCAGAGCAAGTTTCATAATCCTCTCCAAAACATTTCAAACTTCTGTTTTCTTTAAGAGCGTGCTCCATCTTGGGTACTTAAAATTTTTATTTGAACGCCTTGATTTAAGTTACCGGATTCAATTTTAAAAGTCTGCACTTAGAAATGCCTTCATCAATTCCCTCCGAAAAAAAAGGGAAAGCGGTAAAATGTTTTCTATCAATCAAAACAATTTTTTTCCTCTGCGGCATTAAAAGTAAGCCTTCAGTAATAGCAAACTTTATGTACTTTAAAGAGTATCACTATTGTTATTATTTTTTATTATTCATATCATTCATATTGTTATTGTTGTTGTTATATTATTATTATTATTATTATTATTTGCATTCTAAAATTTAACCACAAATCATTCTCACAATCGTTTTAATTTATAAATTTCCTTCAAAATCATCCAGTTGTGACTTTAATGCAGCGTTTCTCAACCTGTGGGGCGCGACCCCAAGGGGGGCGCAGAGTGTTTGCAGGGGGCGGGGAGAGAGAAAAACCAAAGAGCAAGTAGTGATGCATGTTTTTTAAAAAAATCATCTTATTTATTCTCATTTTTACTCAAAAATATATCCATTTTCACATAAAATGTTCATTCAAACTTTACTGATAACATTATTTTGTAGGAAATTCGACTCAATGTTCATTGTTAAAGATTAAAAAAACTGAATGTATACTGAAAAATGTGAGGGGGGGCGCCACCGTAAATTAGATTTTGTTGGGGGGGGGCGACATTAAAAGGTTGAGAACCGCTGCTTTAGTAAGTTTAGTGTTAGTTTAAAAAAATTCACTCTGTGGTGATTATTCTACGGTGATTTACTGGTTTAACACGATAATATTAATCTGCTAGAAATTATATAACAATCGAAAGTTTTTGTCAATAGGTTTAAAAAACTATTAAATTCTGAATATTATTGTACGAATATTGTCTAATCTAAAAGCTAAACGCAACAATAAGTTTAAAATGTGTATTTTATCATATAATCTCTAGAAGTAACTGCTTTTAAACCAATCTTTTAAAAACTCACCGAACTGAAATTAAAAAAAAAGAAAGTTTCATTAAAAAAGAAGTGATAAAATTTCTCAATGAGTGTCATTTTTTTTTTGTCAGACATGAAAAAAAGTACGCTTACTAAATTTAAAAAAAATTAGAATTGTTACACTTTCGCTGTAAAGGGAAAAAATGTACAAATCCCAGAAAACTTAATATAAAAACAAAACCTCCCATTGTTTTAATCAGAAATGAGACCATGAAGGAGTTAAGCTGAGTGTGATTAGATTGGACTAATGTTAAAGCGAAAAAAAATACATCTGGGAAGACGTGACGTAAACATTTGGAAATTGAAGATTGTGTGAAGAAAAGTAATGAAAAAAAATCTATTGCGCTAAAAAAAAATTGCTGTAAAATTATCTTTACCCGTTTCGAGATTTCTTTTTCCCCTAATATCTTTTGCTTTTATTGAAAACAATGCGAGGATTTTTTAAATTTAGTTTAAATCTGGAATCTCTAGAGAGAGCTAATTGGGAAACAATAATAGTGCACTAAACGTAGATAAGGTGTCGACATACGTGAAATTACAGGTTTTTGTACAATTCGATGCACTCCTAAAAAAAGACAAGAGCAAAGAAAAAATATGAATACGCGGGAAAAAAAATAGAAAATAGAAAAAATAGAAAAAATAAAAATATGAATACCAAAAGTTAGGCGCAAACGTACTTACTTGGCGACAGAATCCTTAAGAAGATTTAAGCATTTATGTTATCGATTACCAGACACTAGAGATGAGACGGGCTCAGCCCGAGCCCGAAAGCCCGAGACCGAGACCGACCCGAACCGCGCTCGGGCTCTGTAATTCACAATTGCGTTCGGGCTCGGGTTCGTGAAAAATTTCTATTTTATTGAACATACTCTTTAAAACAGATTTTTAAAAAGGGATTCATATGGAAAATAAAAGTACTTATAAAAAAAATAGCTGCACGGGTGCCTATAAGGCGTGTGAAGCTCTTTGGTTATTTCTGAACGGCGGCTTATACTGCTTTAGTTAGTCATGAGATCGGACATTATTTCATAAACATAGATATAAAGAATTACAGAAAGAACATTAAAAATTTGCAACTGTGTTTGTCTTTAATTTGCACAAACGGTAAAATTTATTGTATTCTATCAAAGAATTTCTTCTTTGAATTTTATTTATCTTTAGCTGAAATTTCGGGATCGGGCTCCGACTTAAATAATATTACTCGGGCTCGGGCAGGCTCGGATTAAAAGTCTTCGGGCTCGGGCTTCAAAAAATGAGCCCGAACTCATCTCTACCAGACACAATGATTTTTTTTTATGTATTGCAATCTATTAGAATCTAAATCTAATTTAATCAATTTCTATGAAACATATAACTTGAAAATGATATTACCTTGCTTCATACAGGTAATCGAAGGAGATTCAAATTATGATAAAGTATTATTTTTTTTCGTCTGTTTCTTAATTGTATAATCCTTTTCTTTTGTTACTAATTGCGTTGGTTATTTTTGATATAAAAATATTTTATTTTTTATCGTGCAGAAAATAAAAGTTATTGTTCTAAGGCAGTTATTGTTCTAAAAGTTATTGTTCTAAGACTTTGAGCAGTTTGGCAGATTACCCAACGTTGTTCGCGGTGGTGGGACATTTGCAAACGCTCATAAGTCCGCTACTGACAAAATAGGACAAGATAAAGCTGGAATTTTCTTCTGGCTTCAGGCAGGGTGAAAGAGAGAGGCAGTGAAGAGAGGTGGAGAACGAAAGAGAGAGAGTGAGAAGAGAGGTGGAGGCATGGACGCCATAAGGGGAGGGGAGGTAGGGCCCTTGCCCCCCCCTAGAGTTTTAGGTTAATGTCTCATGATGTAAACAAATGACTAAACCAGAACAAAGTTTGTTAAAAGTTTGAAATTTGCCCCCTGTAGAAAAACGTTTTGAAGTTTGCGCCCCCCCCCCCTAGAAAAGTTCCTATGGGCTGCCAAGGGTGGAGGGTGAGAGAGATGGAATTAGACGGCGAGCTTCCTAATCCACAGCCCCCCCTTTCGAGCCGCTACCTTCGCGAAATTCAGGCAGACTGGTTATTATATCGATGACTGGACACTCTTTATTTGTTTTCCGTTGGTGCGTAGGTATTAGTGATAAATCACTACATATTAGAACTCAGGCAGGTAGAAGGGGAGAAACCTAGCCACGTCCAATTCTCGGTAACCCGGAACGTTGGTAAGTCCCGCAATCTCGTGTGGGATTGACATTTCATTCAAATAAAAATCAATTTTAATAGAGAAAAGTAGGAAAAAGTAAGTTGATAAGAACTATCAGGTTTAATACTTTATCTGAATTCATAATTAAAACAATACTTTACATAAATATGAAAATTATAGCCATGATATTCTAATCTCGCAAAAGCGGAATTGCATTCCCTATAATAAATATATTCGTATTAAATATAATAAAAATGTAACAAATATTCACATAGCTCGGATCCAGCATTTAATGCTAGTCTAGCAATAAAAAAAGCATTTGTGGGTTGTGAATTCCTGCTAGAATAGCATAAAGTTCAAGCAAGCGGTAATCTTAATTGCTGCTAGACCAGCAAAATATATTCAAGCAACACAAGCTCGAATATGTATGCTAGGCAAGCAAACAAAAGTGTCGAATACACGACATGACTTGCTGGTAATTCTGCTAGAACTAGAAAGTATTTATGGTAGTTTATACTTTTGTTCCTAGCGGGGTTCCAGCATTTAATGCTAGTCTAGCACTAAAAAAAAGCATCGGTTGGTTGGGAATTACTGCTAGAATAGCATAAAGTTCAAGCAAGTGGTGGTCTTGATTGCTGCTAGACAAGCAAAATATTCCAGCAACACAAGCTGGTTTATGTATGCTGGACAAGCAGAAAAAGTGTCGAAAACACGGTATGACTTGCTGGTAAATTTGCTAGAACTAGCAAGTATTTATGGTAGTTTATGCTTTTTCTCCCAGCTTGGATCCAGCATTTAATGCTAGTCTAGCAAAGAAATACCAGCATGAATTTTGACTTGGGTCCTCACTGGATGTATCTTCTAATCACAGGAAATGATTGTACGGGGTTTATTTAAAGACTTGATTTCAGGAAAAATTATAGTCTGAATAATGCCTTTGTTATAGGTACGCTTGCCAGACGTCCCTGTTTGACCGGGACAGTCCCGGTTTACAGACAAAATCTCGGTGTCCCGGCCGGTTTACTGTACGTCCCGGTAAAAAATTAAATTTGATTATAGATGACCAAAAAAGTATAATAATAATTAACTGTGAAGGTAATTTAGGATAATTACTTTGTCATTTATTTCCCTGTACTGTATAAAAAGTGAAAACTATAGTGGGGTTACGGCCAATTATCTGCGCGATTGATCTAGGCCGCTAGGCGGATTGCCCTCCGTGGGGGACTTTCTAAGGAATCCTTCCTAACCCGTATTTAAGCAACGTTTAGGAGGAAACCACGGAAAACTCCAAACGGTTAGGTCGGCGGAAGTGACCTGGCTTTGAACCCGGCACCTTCCATTTCCCAGTTGAGAGCGTGAACGTGTTCAGTCACTGGCCGAGCAAGTGTACCCTTGAATACCCTGGACGCTGGCAGGGCCCGATTATGACCAAAAGGGGGCCCGGGCATTGCTAAATTTGGGGTACCCCATCTATGAAATTTGGTTTCCTTTTCATAAAATTTTGACATATAAAAGAATATTTCAGAACAAGATTTGAAATTGGGGGCCTTGGGCAAAGTCCCGATTTGCCTATGCGATAATAAAGCTCTGGAAACTGGGGGCATTCCGGTGTCCCGGTTGAACATTTCAGAAATCTGGCAAGCCTAGTTATAGGGAACGACAGCGGAATAAGGAATCTTCTTTGGACAAATGTTCTCTTGGGAAGGTCTTGAGTTCTTGAATTTTATTACTCGAAATTATTTAAGGGGATGGTGGACACCCAAATCATCAAAATTGGCCCGATTTTTGTTGAAGAATATTAGATAAGAACACTAATAAAGTACACAATTACTACTTATTTTTACAATAAAATAAAAAAACAATTACATGAAAGCATTTTTGTGTGCATTAGTATCCATAAGGCCATTATAGCTTCAAAAACAAAGCGTTACTCATTCGAATATATATTTTGAAACTAAGCAACCATAAATAAATTCCTAAACATAAAAATTTCTTTATAAATACGTAAACATAAAATCAGCATTCAAAATAAACACTCCTCAAAAATTAAATAAATTTACAAATCAGATGTTGGGGCTTTTTGAAGAAATTCATTGATATGTTTTTCAGATATTTTAAACTGTTACATGATAGCAGAAAATATTCCGTATGAAAAAAAAAAAGATTATAAACGTAAAAGCAAAAATCTCTGAAAAAAAAGAAAACTTAAGGAACATATCACTTTTTTAAGATATAAAAGCACTGGAATAAAAATTCAAGTCAAAAAGACAAAGCATACAATGCTACACGATTTAAACTCATGCCTTTGAAAATAATTTTAATAAGATTCTTAGAACTGGACCTTAATCTTATTAGGGTAGAATATAAAAGTTCTTAGAGTGTTACACTAAAACTGTTTAACGGAAAACCTTACCAGCGAACAGTTTATACAGAAACGCTGCATTAATACACTGAAATCTACCAGTTAAAATAAAGAGATTTAAACTTGGAATAACTCTTTTTCATGTTACTTACGAAAAAAACGGAGAAATCCAATTTTTTTGCACTGTCTGAAACCTTTGTGGAAAACTTTAAATTAAGTTTCTTTTTTTTTCCGCCATAGAGACGGAAAAGAACTTCGTTATTTCAGAGTAGACACGATGCAAAACATAATATAAGTGTATTTTGTTTATTTTTTTAAGTATTTAGTTTACTTAATATTGAATAATAGTAAAAGTTGCCAACTTAATTTACATATTTGTTCCTAGTACGTGAACATATCTCTTAAATGTAAAACTCATTTTAAAAAGAGATTGTCTAACATATAATCGTATTTGTTAAAACTGTAAGTTTTATTGGTTATTTTGCTGTTGTAAATGCGATCGGGAAGCACTATTCACACTGTAAAAAATTCTCCTCGTTTTACAGAAGTCTAAAGTATTTTTTTTCCATGTGCGGAAGATTTCTGTAAAATAAACTGAGAATCTGTGAAATTCACGGAAGACTTCTGTAAAGTATAGGGAAATAAACTGGCGGCCTGGGTGACTTTTTTTCTGCAAACTTTACAGACGTTTTTTGTAGTGCATAGGGAAGTTTTTTCTTCGACGAGCGGATGGATATCGCCTTAACCCAGGGGTTCCCAAACTTTTTCCCCCGTGGCACCCTTGTCAGGCTAAAAACATTTCGGGGCACCCTTGTCAGGCTAAACATGATTTCGGGGCAGACTTCTCAGGATGAAAACGTTTCGGGGCAGGTTACCTTTAAAGCAATATGAATATGAAGGTTAGAATGAAGCAGTTTGGATACATTTTTCATTGTTTCTTTTATGTTTATTGGGCTTACTATTACACTATCTTGGAAAAGGGATATAGAATTTTGCCCTCCCCCTCCCCATATTTCAGGGAGTTCCTGTAAAATAGAGGTGACTGGACACCGAACTCTCTCGAACTTGACTAAAATATTTTTGTTTCGCCTACTTGATCATCGGATTGGCAAACTTTTTTGTGACATATCGGTTCAAAGGAATTTTTTTGATTATGCTCCCCCAAAACTTAGACTTTTCTTGATTATCTCCACGGCACCCCTGGTAAACGCTCGCGGCACCCCAGGATGCCGCGGCACACAGTTTGGGAACCTCTGCCTTAACCCTTTAACGCGCAGTGTTTCAGCTCCGGGAACACCAAACTCTGACGTTTTGACTGTTGCCAGTCACGAAGAATAGATTTGATTTCTATAAAAATAGTGGCGGGTGACATAGCTCCACCAGAATCCTTTACTTTTTAGCATGTCATTTCACGTAAAAAAATTGTCACGATTACTTTTAACAGAACTGACATCTGCTGAAAAATGGTAGAATGCGAGAAGAACTGGATAGATTGCCCAATGCTGAAAAAAGGGCAGCCGTTGCCATCGCTCGACTGAACTAACAGCAAGATGGCGGACGATCGAAACGTTCATCGCGTGCCACAGATCTAGAGACCCTATTTGGAAGCAGCTGGCTATGCGGCGCAGTTAAGTTGAGCGATGGCTACGGCTGCCCTTTTTCAGCATTGGGAAAGGGTTGCGCTTCTTGTTCTACCAAATAAAAAATTTAACTATCCCCAGTGGGATTAGCGCTTGACCTGTACAGGTATCGTTTGAACATGGAGAACAATGGAGCCACGATACATTATATGTGCACCAGCCCGTCACCTCCGATAATAAAGATTCAAATTCACTAAAAATTAAATATTACATTTAAAAGTTTTTAAATAGAAACATGATTAAAGTAAATGCTCTACCAAATCAAAAATTCAAAATAAAACGCATGATGTCCAAAACTAGATGTAAACATGTGAATTACGCAACGCTCTTGGTTAACACTAGTTAGAAAACAAAAGTTTAAATAATGTCCCCAGCGACGTTACACTCTTAACTCGCCAAGAACTACAGAAGTTGGGACTACGGAATGCGCCATTTTGCCTGTTCCTGTTTTCCGTGCGCGGGCATTGTTTATCGGAGATGACGACCAACCCCACACGGTTCGACAGCAACTCAACCAAGAGAGGTTTTAATCCTGTCAAGCTCTGACCAAGCCGTTGCTGCTTCACTTTCTGTGCTGTTATGGGAGCGAAGCTCAGCGACTATGTCACTTCGGGATTTTGTATAAGGTAATTAGTTTCATTGCAATTATAAATTTACTAAACTCAAAATAATATTTTTGAATTGGTATACGGCATGTGAAAGTTTTACTTATTTTTTCCCCTCTTTTAAATCATTGTTAGGTACCAAGTTTTAAAAAAATTGAAAACGCACAGAACTAAAACTAATTTTGCATTAGAAGAACTCACTGTTGCCTTAAATATAGTAACAAATCATGAAAATACTGCTTCGGACATACAAAAACACCCATGCTAAGGAAAAAAGAAAATTACTTTGAAAATAGGGCGGTTTTAGCATAGAATCATTTTTTGAAACTTCATTTTTTTAAATGTACGATAGAAATTCGATATTTCTGTGTTGTGCAAGGAAAAAATCTTTGTGGAAAACTTTAAAATTAAATTCCCGTTCTGTTGGGTATAAGAAAAAGTCGAAAGTCACCCCAAATTGGTTAGAGGAAAAAATAAATGTATTGGTTCTTTATTTTCCTTATAAAATGTTTCGACATCTCCAAAAATAAAGTCTAATATTTTCTTCTCAGATCTCTAATGTAAAAAAAAAAAAAAATGAATCTGTGACATAAATGTACCAGAACTTAAATTTTTAAGGTAACAAGTACATTTTTTATTTAATTTTTTTTCGGATTTCATTATAGTAAATTTCGGGAAGCAAATATATTTGTCAAGCTAGCAACAAACACTTTAGTGGTACTCATGTTTATTGTGTACAGGTTCACACAGAAACACATTTAATGTATAAACACAGTATGTTGCATGTATAAACACAGACGGTAAAATACATGCACACTTTGATTTGTTATGAAATATTTATTTCCGTACTTGCAAGGCTAAATTTCTGTAAAAAAGTAAGAAAATTATCCTAATAGAGAAAATAATTTTTCATTCGCTGTTTGCCTAGAATAATTTACTTCAAACGCATTTCAATGGATCTGGAAGAGAAGAAATCACCTCGAAAAATTATGTTTTATGGTCTATGTGCAATTAAGGAAAGAGAACATTGATTTCATAAATACGCAATAATTTTCATATTTATTGGTATTTTATAACCCCTTACAAAGTTTGCTTGAATATATATGAGCCTATTTATGATAAGACTGAAATTTTATGCGTCATCTTTTTAATATATGGGAAGCATTTTATCTATTGGGGAAATTTGTACATAGAAATATATAAATTAGTATTAAAATTTATTATGACAATAGTTAATATTTTCTCTTACTTACACTAGTTCATTCGTAGTACATTTACGATTTTAACAATTTCCAACTCTGCAATTTAGAATGAACCTAAAAAGCAACATTTTAAAAGCTATTCAAATCAAAAGTATATTTAGCAATTTATTTTCAATAAAATCCCTACCTAAATTCTATCAGGGAAAGCAATAAGGAGCTTATTCAAAAATTAAGCGTTTCACAAAAGCCGTCTAAGTTCGGTGTTACCAAAACACTGTTCTTAAAGAGACTACAACAGTACGATGCAAAACTAAATGTAGAAAAACTTTTTATAAAGTTACTTTCAACGGATAAAGTGAAACAAATTCATTTCTTTTTTCCTGTCGGCTAAAACCTTTGCTGAAAACTTTAAAATTAAATTCCCGTTTTGCTATAATAACAAAAAAAATTTTTAAAGCTGCTTTAAATTGTTTAAGATCTAAAAAACCAGACGCATTTATGATTTTTTTTTTGTTCCTTGAATTGTTTTCGTATTGGAAAAGAATTTAACTTAGTGTTTTTTGGATTCAGGGTTGTACTTTTAAAGTATCGATATTTGTGACAGAAAACAATAGTCGTTTAAAATGCATTTGATACTTTTTGAATCTATGATGCCATTGGTATTTGAAGAACCATAGTCCTAACTTACAATATTACTTCACTATTTATTCCAATGTGTAGTGTGTTTTAAGGCAAACCTGCATAACCTAGGTTGTCTGTCTAGGCGAGATTGTTTGGCTTGGAGGACTTTTTCAGGTGTTCGAGCGAGTACTCACGTTACATCTTGTGAAAACAGCCAGAAATTTCAAACCGTTAAAGCGGAAGATGTGAGGTAGGCCAGAAGCTTGGAGCTTCGCACTTTAGCCATTAACCCTATTTAGTTCTTATCCCATTGGAGTTCACAATTCTTTGAATGTGATTATTAACATGTGCATTAAGACAAAGTTTGCGACCCTGCATTCTTTTCTAAAGAATTGTCTTGTTCTCGAGTGTGAAGGTCCCAAATTCGGGCTCGGCAAGTGACTTTCGATCTAACAGTCTGGAGTTTTCGTCGGTTTTCTCCAGAAAGAACGTGAATACGCGTTAGAACACCTTAAAAAGTCCTTCGACCAGAGCACCCCTCCCCCTAATTTAGGCAGATGCCTCTCGTGTAGGCTTGCAATAGCACACAAACCTAACGTAATTTAAATGGAAAAAAACCGAATCGTTTTGGTTCCCTCTATCGTCATTTGAAATTTGAACGCATATTTTCCCATAACCTTGTATAACACATTCCTACACGTGTAGCGTTTAATATACTGTACATATGTAAGGCCGCATGTTGCACAGATATCCGATATATTTTACGTAATGTATTCAAACATGCTAAATGACCAGAATGGACGATCAGATAAACTCATTTAGATGTGTGGCGGCGTTCATAAACTTTAAAGCGATCCATACTAGCTTACATCCGCTAAACGATGCGGGAATATAAATTCATTCAACTTCTCTAAGGGTGTTTATCGGGTCAATATCCACTGTGACTGCGCGTGCATGCCGTCGGTCAAGCTGCAGTGATCAGTCTTTTATGAATGTCACACATCGGGGATGAATTAGCTTTGACAAACGACAACCAGAGTCACATAGGTTTAGAAAGCGCTAGCTCGAATGTTTCGACAAAATTTTGTAATTTAAATGGATATTTAAATGTCTGTGTCTAGTACGATTGATCCCAAGGTATATACATAATGTGACGTAATAATTATTATATTAAATATTTATGAAATTCTTTATTTCTATAAAATTCAGTTGAATGACAGATACTCTTTAAAATAAAAATTTGTAAGTAATATGACTAATATGGAATAACACTGTGAAGGATAAACTTGAAATTTGATTTTCATTTTGATATTATTTCATTCGTATTAAAATTGATTGCATTAGCTTAGTTATTTCCTTTTATACAGTATTCAATATTCTATTTCTCTTTATCTTATTTCTTTCACCTCTGTTTATATAACGTCTAATTTTCATTTTTGGATAGTCTTTTTTAACTTTTTCACCAATTCTATCGAATGAATAACTCCACTTATATATTTGTATCTAACGAATGCAGTTTTCGTTCCCTGTTTTTATCTCTATATTTTTTTAATTCTCTAACGATAAATATTTTTCATTTAAAATTTTAACACCGTGAAATAATTTTTAAGAAAGTGTAAAATAACACCATAAAGTTTACTTCAACGGCCATACAGCTGTTTCGAGCCAAAACTTTTTTGCCCTTCCTCAGTGACAATCACCTATCTTCATGTGATTCTCACTGAGGAAGGACAAAAAAGTTTTTGCTCGAAACAGCTGTATGGCCGTTGAAGTAAACTTTATGGTGATATTTTACAATTATTTTTTATTTTTTGTTTTAATCACCAGTTATTTTGAGTGATTTTATTATTTAAACACCGTCCTTTTTTTCCTTATTGTTTTTATCTCTTATTTTCTGAGGAGTACTCTCCATTACTAAAAGCCTGAAAACTTAATTATAATACGAAAGCAAATAATTTTTCAACTGCATAAATGAATTTAACAAAATACACTCAAAAGAAAGTGGTGTTTAAATGATAAACTTTGTAAAAGAACACACATACAAGATTATCAAACTGAATACGTACTTCCATCGAAAACAATTTCGATTTTCATCATCAGCAGAAAATCGAAATTTTTTCGATCGAGACAGGTGTCAGGTTTGATGAATGCATTTACGTGTGTTAATTTACAAACTTTTGATTATTTTATATTTTATAAAAGTAAATTTGTTTTCGAAGTCGAAAATTTTAAAATGCAGTAAAGGATATGTAAGCAATGCATTTAAACGCTGTTATACTCGGCATTTTCAGGATAGCTCTTCTGTTGGATTCTCACGAAAGCTATGTTATGTTTAGATATTAATTATTAGTAATACTCCCATCCAAAACCACACGGCGAATGACTCACAGCGGTTGAAGCAGTTCGTTTTAATCATGCAATAAGCAGTTAATTAACTTTCTGCCTCTTATGCATACATGCCACTGAAACGTGATCTGTCATACTCTGAGCATGAAATGCGTAATAGCCTCTTAAATCGAGACCCCCCAGAAACAGCTAATTGCTTGACGTTAAAGAGTTCTCAACCATTAGATTGTTTAGTAAACGGACTCATTTGCTTCTAAGTAAAATGAAATAGTTTATTGATTATAACGTTACGGTGCATACAAAATAGTTTTTACGTTGATTTTAAATATGCTTATTCGCTTCAATAATTATAATTAAAACAACTAGTTAGTCATGAATTAAAGATTCAAACCAGGGTTCTTCCATAGGGACGAGTGTGACATTTTTAGCCGACAAAATGAAAATAAATTTTACGATCAATAACTTCAAAATATAATTGCTGTAACTTTTACAGCTTTACAGTTACGTATTGTAAGATCATAAGTAAAGACATAGAAGTTTAATTTAAAATTTTTGTAAAGTACTAGTTTTCTTTGGTGCGACTAACGTAACATGTTCGATGTGCCTTACGTACCATTGAAATTACTAAAAATTACGTTAGTCACATCTTTTCTAAAATTACACGCATTTATTTAAATATCAAAATATAAAGTATGGTTTATTGATTTATGATCCTTTCAGGCATGTCGTAAATCCGAATTTTTTAAAAAAAATTATTTTTAAATAATCATGAATAAAATACAGCAGTTTTTCAGCATTTTTAATACCATGGAATGTCCCATTATAAATTTCTTTGTTCAGAGAAGTGCAGATGTTTCAGGTTTCTGATTCACAATGGTTAGATCCTTTAAAGCTACAGGTCGATGCAAGCTTGTAAGTTTCAGTATAAACAGACTTCGTCAATATTCCATCTTGGCGTATTGAACGTTTGTTTTGAACTTCTCAACAAAAACTAAGATCAACGATGTTTACTAGGAGAAAATTTTTTACATGTTCTAGAAACTTTCCTTTTTTTTCACTTACTAACTAGAAAATAATATACCCTTCATTCGTTCGTTTACAACGTTTTTGTGCCAGTAAAACAGAAGATCTCAAGAGAAGAAAACAATAGTGAAATTGTGAGACGTATGTTTTGCATCTTTGCAAGATGAGAGAATTCACATATCAGTAACTATAACATTATTATAGGCCATCTGGTGGTAAATTTTTCAACTATTTTTTGTCGACACAAATCTTTTCTCCAGTGGTCTCAATAAGATTTCCGGCAAATTTGGTAGCAATCTGAGCTGCAGTTTATGCTGTACATCTCTCTGAAGAGAAAATCATAATTATGAAACACCCTGCAGATCGTACATCCTCATAAAAATGTATTCGAGTAAGAGTGGAACTTCCAATGTTTATTTCGTGCACTAAAAATTATTCACAACAAAATATGAATTAGGTTATGTATAAATATAATTTTTTATATATCTGTGGAGTAATGCATTTTTGAAAAGCTAATTCATAATTAGGATAGCTCATGAGGAAATTTCGTTTATACTCGAATACATTTTTGCGAGGTTGTACATACGTAAATGCGAGCATAAATAAATTCGTACATTGGTACGTCGCACATTCGGGTCCAGTCAGGTAGCAGGCGGCTGGGGACGGAGGAGTACTGGAAAGGATGGGTTCTCTGCCGTTTGCAGCCCTCGAAGGGGTCCCTGGAGGAGAAGTGCTGCACAAACAGATGAAGAGTTACTCCATTGGAAGATCCGCTGGACGTCGTTGAAGGTGTGAGGTGACGTGTTGTCTGCTGTGAAGACCCTTGAGGAGAGAAGCGATTCCTGGAAAGCAAGTTGGAAGTGGCCTGGATGACTCTGTTGTAAAATGCATGTATGTCAATAGAAAGAAAATCACATGTATGTCAATGATATGTATATCAATAAAAATAAAATAAAATAAAAAATTTTTTATATGAATTTTCCTTTTTTTAACAGTTTGCAACATTCTCTTTTATTCGTGAATACTTTTAGAAAATTAAAAGGTTAAGTGCATTTTGTGAATTAAAGATGCATTGGATAAAATTAAAACTTCTCTGCAGACATTTTATTTTGGTCGCCCCTGAATATTGCTGGATGAATTTTCCACGTGTGTTTTCAACAGAGTTTAAACACTCCTACAGTTTCGGTTAGTCTGTACTTGCTTCTGCTTACCTATAATCCCTACTCTACAGGCTTCTACAAAATACGTATATGAACGGTGAAGATGCAAAATTCGCATTCTCCACTTGAAAAGTTAGCTCATAGAAAAATGCAAAAAATTATTAGCAAAACATAATATATTGGCACATTTTTAAAAAATTTTATATATTACTTGCCATGATAAGTACCTACACATTGTTCTAAACCTGTAATAATTCTGTCAAAGCTTGAACTGAAATATAAATATGAAAAATGCGAGTATTGCAAAAGTGAAGAATGAGAATATCGCATCTAAACCCTTCATATGATATTACCAACCATGGAACTATCAGAGACCGACTAACTTAATACAAGGCTCATGGAAGACACCTCTCATGGGCTCCCTTACATTCCTGATGTGTAATAATGTGTTCACATAGCTATAAAACATGCAGTGCAGGAAAAAATATTTCTTTTAATTTGACAGTAATAACGCTCACAGTTAAATTGTGCACCAAAAAACCAATGTATGTTTTGTGCATATTGGTATGTTGATAGTTGTCATGAGGATAACGGTCGCCCAAGACCAAAAAGTCACATACTTATTTTTTTTTTTTTTTTTTTTTTGCAACTATGTTGTACAGCATACTTTCTTACAACACACATTAACAGCAGCGAAAACAACGTTAAAGTTCTATGACACTATTCTTTTCTTAATAAAACCTTAATTCTGTCTTTCAAATTTCTTGCGTAATTGACTGAAAGGAGGTGGGACAATTCGCGAAACACACTGATCGCTTTCGAAGGCAGCGTGCCAGCCTTCATGACGTTATTTATCGTGTCGTATTACCTAAACCACCGAGCCAAATCATTCTTTTCCCAACCTTTCAAATAATCCTTTTCATTATGATTTAAACAGAAATTTTGATATTGATTCAACAATTACATTGATACACGAGTCACTCTCTCTGGATGACTATTAAAGGATTTTCGCAAAGCCCCCTAGTCATCCATTTTTGTGGGATAATGGCGAAAAAAGTCTCCTTTCTGCGTGAATCTTCTAATCCCAGGAAATGGTTGTACGGGTGTTTTTATAAAGACGTGATTTCAGGAAAAATAATAGTCTGAATAATGTCTTTGTTATTAGTGAACGATAGTTGAATAAAGAATTTTCATTCGACAAGTGTTCTCTTGGGAAGGTTTTGAGTTCTTAAATTTTTTTCTGCAAATTATTCAAATTAAAATAATAAAAAGCACAATGGAATTCTTTAAATACTAGGTATAGCTTAAAAATTGAGCCCTAAACATTGATATATTTCTCTATTAATTTAATACTTGTTTAATACTCTTTTCTCCAATTTTCACGTGGGATATTACAGTAGAGGGAAAATGTATGAATTAATCCTAAAAAATGGGCCAGAAAAATCCCAAGTACTTTCGACTCTCTGCACATAAACTCATGTTAAAAATGGTTAAGAGATCTGCTGGAGTGTTCACGATCTTTTAGCTTGTGGAGCCATTTCATTGCATGCAAATTGCAATATGATGGGAAATTGTTGTGTTCGACTTTCTACAACTATATAACTTCTTTTCATAATTATTTTTATTCATTAAATTTAAACATTGTTTCTTCTGAAGAAATCAGATAACACTTTGAGAAATATCATAAAGTAGAATGGATCAAATTGGGAGAAAATAGCTGAAAATAAGCAAGGATATCGCGTAACTCGTATATGTATAATGCTTTACAGATTAGAAAGAATAAAATTAATCTACTGAAGAAGTACGAAACCTTTCAAAAAAGCCAAAAGAAATAGTTTTTTTAAAAAAAAGAATTTTTCAATAAAGCGAAGATTAGAAAAAAGAATGTATGGTTCATCAGTTAAAGGTTTGAGTTTTTCGCTTGAAGATATTTTTTTTTCAAAGTGATGAGGCAAAGAATTGTTTTTTTTTCTTAGTATAGCAGATCAGTTTACTCTGTCACGTTGATATATTTTTAGGTAGAAATGTACTAATACCTTCCAAATTCTAAATACTGTTGTATTTAAGTATCTTATTCTAATACTGTTAAACTAATATTCAAAATAGGTGGCTTCGTTTTTTTGTAAAATAAGTATTAATTTCACCAATAAAGTAAACAACTACTACGACTTTTTACATTAGAATAAAAGAAGTATAAATGAAAGCATTTTTGTGTGATTTAATATGAAGAAAGCCATTAAAGCACAAAAATAAAGCGTTACTCATTCGAATATATACTTTGAAACTAATCAATCATAAATAAATACCTAAACATAAACATTTCCTTACAAATACGTAAACATAAAATCAGCATTCAAAATAATCACTCCTCAAAAATTAAGTAAATTTGCAAATTAGGTGTTGGGGGAGGGGGGGGTTATACGAAATTCATTGACAATTGACATGTTCTTCAGCTATTTTAAAGTTTCACATGAGAGCAGAAAACTTTCAGTATAAAGGAAAAAAAAACCTTCTACACATGAAAACAAAGACTCTGAAAGAAAAACTTGAACATATCACTTTTTTAAAAGATGTATACCTGCTGGAATTTAAGTCAAAAAGACAAAGCATAAAATGTTTCACAATTTAAACTCATGCGTTTGAAAATAATTTTAATGAGATTCTTATAACCGGACCTTAATCTTATTAGGTTAGAGTATAAAAGTTCTTGGAGAGTTTCACTGAAACTGTTTAAAGGAAAACCTTACGAGTGAACTGTTTATACAGAAACGCTGCATTAATGCACTGAAATCTACCAGTTAAAATAAAAAGATTTAAACTTGGACTAACTTTTTTCATGTTACTTTCGAAAAAAAAAGGGAGAAATCCAATTTTTTGCACTGTCTGAAACCTTTTGTGGAAAACTTTAAAATTAAATTCTTTTTCTCTTTCACTGTAGAGACCGAAAAGAACATGGCTTTTTCAAAGTAGACACGATTCAAAACATATACATAAAAGAACTTTGTTTATTTTTCAAATATTTCGTTCATTTAATATTGACTAACAGTAAAAGTTAAGTAGTTGATTTACATATTTCATCCTGTTTATAATTTAAAACAATATGCGGCATATCTCTGAAATGTAAAACTTATTTTAGTACTAAAGGAGATAGTCTAAAAATATAATCGTATTTGTTAAAATTGTGAGTTTTATTGGCTGTTATCCATTTTGCTGTTATAAATACGATCGGGAAGCACTATTTACACTGGGAAGAAAAAAAATAAACTTAAAATTCACGTCGAATTCACCCTAAAGGCCTGTGGTCGATCGCCGTAAAGCCTAAAAGCAACTATTTCGTCCATAAAGATATGAATACTAGGAGACGGATTTAGCTTTCTGTTAGTGAAGCAGAAACTGTAACCGATCCGCTATATTGCCTGGACCACATAACTGTTAAACTTTTAACTGTAGAATGCTGAGATTTTGTTTTTAGAACTATTTTAACACATAATTGTGCATCTTTACTTTTTAATTCGTAAAATCGTGCATCTTTCATTGTTATTATTAGGTTGTAACGAAAGTTTCCCGCCACCGTAAACATCGTCAGAAAACAGTTCGCGTTGGCGTATTTGCTCTTGTCAAAGGATTTTTGGCATTTGAAAGAAAGAGACTTACTTTATAACACTGTGTTATGAAATCTGTAAAAATATATAGTTATCATTAAGTATAAGGTGTGTCAAATGGAACTATCACTCTAGAGGATTGGAACCACCCTTTACTTCCAGTTGTGTTGCAAAAAGTCAGAATATCAACGAATAATGAGTACAGCTTTAAATACTATTGTTGCATCACGTGACACTGTGCAGGTTTGGTACCGAAAGATCAAAAATAGTTATCTAAGGAGTTAGAAGTTAGTTTTTCAAGCAGATTTGGCGTTAAACTTTCGTTACAACCTGATAAAAAGGAACCAACAAAGTGTTCCGCCCTACTTAGACCATCATTTTGTCGAATAATGAAGATAGCTAATACCATCTCAATGTATTTATATCTCTATGATTCCGTCATAATTGCTCGGCAACTGCTCTGACAGGCCCCGAGCGCATGCTACATTCCTGGTGTTAGATGACAACCATTACCACAGCTACCAAATGCACATATTTTGACCCGAATTTGAGATCGGACTTTAAAAGCGAAAGACTATTCTGTTTTTCACAAATCGATGATTTTTTCCAGATCAATTTACAAGTGCCATAAAATTCTTGGTGGGGGAAAATTTGCAGGATGACTTAGCGCCGTCATTTTAAACCTTAAAATCGGTATTCTTTAATCTTTTGGAGGTTCAGAAAAAACTGTCAGCGAGCACGCCAGTTTATTTCTGTGTGATTTCCAGAAGTTTCGTATTTTTTCCGTATACAGAAGATTTCTGTAAAATAAATTGATAATCTGTAAAATTTACTGAAGACTTCTGTAAAACCTACGGAAAAAGTAATACCTTTGCAAATAGAGCGGTGCCGAAAATTTTAAAATTAAATTCCCCTTCTAGTAGGATTACAAAAAAATCGAAAGTCACCCTAAATTGTTAAGAGGGGAAAAATAAGTATATTGGTTCTTTATTTTCATTATGAAATGTTTCAACATTTCCGAAAACGTAGTCTAATCTTTTCATCACAAAACTCCGATATTATCAATCTGTGATATAAATGCAGCAGAACTTCAATTTTTAAGGCAACAAGTTTACATTTTTTCTTTAAATTTCTTTTCGAATTTCATTAATTCGTGTAAAGGAAAGGTATTTTTTTTCAAGCTAGCCATAAACACTTTAATAAGAATCATTTTGGCTGTGTACAGGTTCACGCAGACACACGTCTTATGTATAAACACAGTGCGTCAGGTAAAATGCATTCATATTTTGAATTGTCATGAAATAGTCATTTCCTTACGTACAAGGTTAAATTTCCGTTAAAAAGGGAGAAAATTATCCAAATAGTGAAAATGATTTTTCATTCGCTGTTTGCCTAAAATGATTTACTTCAACCTTATTTCAATGGATCTCGAAGAGAACAAATCACGTAAAAAAAATTTCTTTTAGGGTGTATACTCAAAGCACGAAAGAAAAGATTTATTATATAAATACACAATAATTTTGTTGTTATGGGTATTGTACAACCCCTAACAAACTATGATTAAATATATTTGAGCGTATTTATGATAAGAATGATATTTTCTACATCATCTTTTTAATACACGGGACGCATTTTATTTATTGGAGAAATTTGTACATAGAACGTTTGAAATAAATATTACAAATAAGTATGGAAATAGTTCATCTTTTTCTTATTTCAAATCAAAAGTATGCTTAACGATATAATTTAAATAAAATTTCTACCTAAATTCTATTATAAAAAACAAATAAGGAGTCAATTAAAAAATTAGCGTTTCGCAAAAACCGTCTAAGTTCAGAGTTACCCAAACACTGTTCTGAAAGAAACTACAACAGTACGATGCAAAACTGAATAGAGAAAAACTTTTTATGAAGTTACTTTCAGCTGATAAAGTGAAAGAAATTCATTTTTTCCTGTCGGCTAAAACCTTTGCTGAAAACTTTTAAATTAAATTCTCGTTTTGCTATGATAACAAAAATAAATAAATATATAGATAAAAAATAAAAAATAAAACCATTTTAAATTCAGATCTGAAAAACAGCGACATTTTTTCATTTTTCTGAGTTGTTTTGATCGGAAAGAGTGTTTTTTCGATCCAAACTTCTATTTTAAAAGTATTATTATTTGTGATAGGGAAAAAAATCCGTTTCAATGCATTTGATAATTTTGAATTTATGATATCATTGATTATTGAAGAACCATAGTTGGAACGTTCACTATTACAAGAATATTTTTTCCCATGAGTAGCGTTTTAAGGCAAACCCACACGAGAGTCATCTGCACAATGGAAAGTGCCAGTGGCGCACACAAGGGGGGGGGCTCCAGGGGGTCTGCCCCCGCCCCCCCATCGGCTTTGATTTTTTTTTCGATTGATTATTACCCTATATCTATAGTAAATAAAATGATTCCAAAAAAGGTAGCAATAGTTTCAGTTCTAATAAATAGAAAAAGAAATTTTTTTACTTGTTTTCCTCAACTTTTCAAAAACGAACTGAAAGCGAACATAAAACACCATCTTGTTCTCAAAACTTTACAACTATTATTTTGCTTCCTATTGTATTGTGTAGTGTATTCTTAGGGAACTGGATGGGACGAGTTTTGATGAATTCCATCTAATGAAAAGGAGTTCTTTCATCACTGATTTTTGTCAATCTGGAACATCCCTAAAAGTTGAACCCCTCCAAACCGTAAACGTTGGACCCCCTCTAAACTGTAAAAGTTGGACCCCCCCAGCCAAAAATCCTGTGTGCGCGCCTGGAAAGTGCCTTGGGTTGAGGATGTTTTAAGCAGTTCTGCGCATACTCATGTTACATCTGGAGAAAACAGCCCGAAATTCGAAACTGTTAAATTGACAGCCGTGCGGTAGGCCAGAACCCTGAACCATCACACTTTAGCCATCTACCCATACTCTGTCTCATGCAAATGGGATCCCTACTTCTTCGAAAGTGACTATTAACATGAGCATTAAGACGACGTTTAACTCGTTACATGGTTCTGTAATTACTAACAGTCTTGGTTCCTTCTACTATCATAATTAAAAACTTCGCTCCATATTTTCCGATAACCTTGTATAACACAGCCCTATACGTGTAGTCTTATATGGGTATAATCTATTATACCCATATGTAAGGCTGCATGTTACACAGATATCCGATACATTTAGTGTAATGTATTCAAACATGCTAAATGGCCACAATTGACGTTCAGATAACTCATTTAGATGCGTGGCAGGCGTTCATAAACTTTAAAACAATCAATACCGGTTTACATCCGCTAACGAATGTGGGAATATAAATTCATTCAATTTCAGTTGGGGTGTTTATCGAGTCAGTATCCACTGTGCATGCACGTGCATGCCGTTGGTCAATCTGCAGTGGTTAATCTTTTACAAATGTCACACATCAAGGATGAATGAGCTTTGACAAACGACAAACCCTAGTCAGACAGGTTCAGAAAGCTAGAACGTTTCGACAAAATTTTGCAATTTAAATGTATGCTGAAATGTCTGTGTCTAGGACGATTTATCACAATATACATATGTAATGTGGCATAATAATTATTTTATTAAATATTTAAAAAATTCTTTATTTCAATAAAATTTATTTGTATGATATATTTTTTAAATAAAAGTTTGTAACTAATATCATATTCATAATTTCTCGCAAATAGATTATCTTATGGAAAGTTAGACCAATAGCAAACGCAATTTAAACGAAACAAAGATGTAATTTATATTTCTGAACAATTACTGAAGAAATTTATGAAGTATTTACATGTACAAACATCTTACAGTTATAAAACTGAAAATATTATTTCATTTAAAAAATCTTATAATTTAATAATTTCCATACAAGCACCCTTTTTAATTCTTCCAACATCGTTAAACTATATCATACAAATAAATTGAAAGTTCAAATTACAAAAGGATTTTTTTATATATGTTTTACTTTGCTGAAATATCTCACATAATAAGGGGGGGGGGAAATAACTGAATCCTTGTACGTATGTTAAAACCTTTTTTTCACCTATGCAAACATTCTACAATATTATTTCTAACTTAGTTAAATATTTGAAAACTGGTTATTTTTTTAACAAGCATTTAAAAACATTTATGGCTCAGTCACCTGAATTTCTTTTAATATGAAAACTGTTATTTAATGATTATTTGAAAGAACAAAATCTTCCCGCTGTCTGTTTGAAAATAGGAGCAAATGTCCCATACGTACATAGGTTAAGTAATTGCAGAACCGTAAATTTTAAAAAAGGAAACATAACGATGCTATTTTAAAAAAAAAGAGTTAAAAAGAATAAATTTTAAACAGTTAAATTTGTAATTTTCTTTTTATTTTGGTATTGCTTTGTTAAAATTGGTACATTAGCTTATTTATTTCCCTGTTTAAAGTATTCAATTATTTTATTTCTTTTTTCGTTTTGTACTTCAAATCATTTAATATAACGTCTGGTGTTCATTTTTAGATATGCTATTTTAAACTTTTCATCAATTCTATCGGATGAATAACCTCACTTACATCTTTGTATCTCATGAATGCAATTTTCTTTCACTGATTTTTTCTTTTCTATATAATTCTCTAATGATAAATATTTTCAATTAATACGAAAGCAAATAGTTCGACTGCATTAGTGAAAGTAATTTTATCAAAGTTAGCAAAAGAATCTGGTATTTAAAATATAAAATAATTTTAACTTTGTAACATATTACATACATAAAAGTACTTTTATGTGAACGGTTAAAGGAAGAAGGTTATATGTTAAAGGAAGAGGCGTTTCGATCGAAAAAATTTCGATCTTCTTCATCAGCACGTAGAAGATCGAAATTTTTTCCGTCGAAACACGTGTCCAGTTTGATAAATATATTTATGTGTGTTATTTTATGAAATTTTAATTATTTTATATTTTATGAAAGTAAATTTGCTTTCAAAAATTTTGTAATGCAGTAAATGAGACGTAAGCAATGCATTTAAATGGTGTTATACTCGGCATTTTCAGGATAGCTCTTATGTTGGAATCTCACGAACGTTATGTCATGTTTAGATATTAATTATTAGTGATTCTCCCATCCAAAAACACACGGAAAATGACTCACAGCTGTTGAAGCAGCTCGTTTCAATCATGCAATAACCAGTTAATTAACTTTCTGTCTCTTGTGCATGCATACAGAGCCTTCTCTATTCTACTCAGGAGTACAATAGAGAAGGCCCTGATGCATACCCCTTGAAACGTTATTTGTCTGCTCTGGGCATCAAATGCGTAATAGCCTCTTAAAACAAGATTCCCCCCCCCAGAAACATCTAATTGCTTTACTTTCAAAGAGTTCTCAGCCGTTAGACTGTTTAGTAATAGTAGACTCATTTGCTTCAAAATTAAGTTAAATGAAATAGTTAATTTATTATAACGTTACATGCCATACAAAATACTTTGTACGTTGATTTTATGTGTGCTAATTCCTTTTCAGCAAAAATTATTCATTAAAATTAAAACCACTTTTTTATTCATGAATTAGAGGTTTAAATTGGCTTACTCCATAGGAACTAACCTCATGTTTTTAGCTGAAAATGAAAATTATTTTTACGATCAGTTACTTAAAAATGCGATTGCAATAATTTTTTCAACTTTCGAATTACGTATTATAAGATCATAAATGAATAGATAAAAGTTTAACTGTGAACTTTTGTAAAGTACTAGTTTTTTTTTAATGTAGCTAACGTAATATTTCTGTGATTACCGTACCATTGAAACTATCAAATGTTGCGTTAATCATAGCTCTTAACCAACATTACCAGCATTTATTTAAATATCGAAACATAAAACTGTTGTTTCTTATTTTATGATGCTATAAGGCATTTTGTAAATCCCCAAAAAATTATCTTAATTTTATTTTTAAGTCATGAGAAATGAAACAGTCAGTAGGGTTTTAGAATTTAATTTTTGCCATGGAATGTCCCATTATAATTTTCGAGGTTTAGAGAAAAGCAGATGTTTCAGGTTTCAATATCTGGAACTCCTAAAGCTACACGGCCGATGAAAGCTTTTACTTTTCGGTATAGGCGTTAGCCAGTATACCTATCTTTGCGTTTCCGCACCTAGCGTTACGCATACTTTTCGTTTGTTATTAGAGCTTTTTCAGACAAATAACTAAGATCTTTACAAGACGAAAAATTGCTTTGTTCATTCCAGAAAGTTTACTTTTTTTTCAAATTACTTACTAGAGAATAATGTGAACTTCATTCATACGTTCACAACATTGAGAATATAACATATACATAAGTATTCTCAAGCGAAGGAAACAGTAATGAGGTTATGAAACAGATGTTTTATAGCTCTACTCGGTGACAGATTTTGCGTGTAAGCAGCTGAAAAATTGTTAAAGGCCATCTGCCGGTTATTTTTTGAACTATTTTTCGTCCACGCAAATCTTTTCCCCCTATTCTTATTAAAATTTTCTGCAGATTTGGTAGCATTCTGAGCTGCAGTTTTTTCTGTACGCCGCTCTGAAAAGGAAATCATTATAATTATGACCACTCTGCAGATCGGACATCCTCACAAAAATGTATTCGAGTAAGAGCGGAACTTCTTAAGTTCATTTCGTTGTATAATAAAATATGAATGAGGTTATGTATAATAAAATCATTCAAAATAACTGGTGTTTAAAACATAAAATAATAAAAAACTTTGTATTTTCAGTTGTGTGTTTACCAAAAACTAATTCATTGTTTGAAAAGCTCAGTAGGAAATTTCACTTATACTCGAATACCTTTTTGAGTGAGTGTACATGCATAAATGCGAACATAAATAAATGTGTACGCTGGTATGTACACATTTATTTATGTTCGCTAGTCAGAGTAAATCTACGATTGGTGTCTAAAAAAAATAAAAGAAAAAAAAACGGGTGGGCACTTGCCGATTAGGCACTGTCTATTAGAGCTGTCCGAAGGTATTGTGCTTATTTTATTATGAGGGCACCCAGTAGCCGGCCAGCGTTACGCCCTATGAAGGGATGGAATAGTCGTCGATGTCAAAATGCAGAACTTGTTCACCTTAATACAATTACACAATTTTGGCTTTGTTGCACATGAACAGATTTCAAACAAAATTGTTAAATTGTTAAATTTAAATTGTGCACCAAAAACTTACTGTATGTTTCGCGGCGGAAATGAGAGCTTTGATAATGATCGTTATGTTAGTTCGTAATGCTTGAAAGTTTTTTTTTTTTTTTTTGTGCCAGCAGTCAACAAAATCCTGAAAAACACAATAGTGAGGAAATTTTAAACAGGCAAAGTCAGGTAAATTTGCAGAGTTTGGCTGAAAAAGGAAGAAAATCTTGAAGTGTGGCGTTGAAAATTATCCTGCATTTATAAATTGACATGTCTCAACCTTAGGGCTTTACTCTGGAGTACAAGTGTAAGTACTTTCAAGAAATATTTCAATGGTGAAAAAATACTATTGTTACAAAATCTAATAGTGGGTGTATGCTTAAATAGTTCAACAAGCACAAGGAATGAAAATAGCACATGGTTCGACCGATCAAAGCACCATAACCCTTAATAAATACAGCATTCTTAACACATACCACAATGGATTATTTAACATCACAGCAATAGCACTTTTCTAATGGCAATGTCAATTGCATCGCTTTGCTCTCAATATCCGCAGTCTATCACACACTTACGTGACTATGAGAGTGACTCCTTATTGATAGATTTCGAAGCCGGACGTAACGTGATGTAGAATGCGACATCCTATTTCTAGATTTTTCCTGTAACTTCTTTCCTAAACGAGATACAGGCAAAATTCCATTAGTTTCGAGAACTTTCTTTTCGTCGCCAAATCCGGCAAAGTTGTCCCCAAGTTCGTCATCAAGGTCAAGGGGTCACATACTTATTTTACTTGCAACACACAATGTGTGTACAACTCTCTTTCACGCAACACACATTAATGCGGGAAATTTCTTGCGTTATTTCTTCAAAAGAGACAGGGAATTCACGCAATACAATCATCACTTTCAAAGGCAGTGTGCCAGTCTTCATTACGTTATTTATCGTGTTGTTATTACCTATTCCAGGTGTGGGCTATCTTTGAAAAAGTTGCGGGCCACACTTTGGATGTTAGCGAAGTCGCAGGTCTATCTTCAGGATATTAGCAAATTCGCGGGCCGTATAATTGGGATTTACATGAGATTTTGAATGGTTTACATGGGTTTTATTCGGGGTTTTGATACATTCTGCGGGCCGGATAAAAAGCCGTGGCGGGCCGCACCTGGCACGCTGGTCGGAAGTTGACTATAAATGACCAAACCCATCAAGCCAAATCATTCTTACCTAACCCTACCTCTCAAATAATACTTTTCATTACGATTTTAAGAGAAATTTTCGTATTGACCCAATGATTACATTTATACACGAGTCCCTCTCTCCGGACGACTGTGAAAAGATTTTCGCAAAGCCCCCTAGTCATCCATTTTTGTGGGATAAGGGCGAAAAAAAGTCTCCTTTCTGGGTGTATCTTCTAATCCCAGGAAATGATTGTGCGGGGTTTATATAAAAGACGTGATTTCAGGAAAAATAATAGTCTGAATAATGTCTTTGTTATTAGTGAACGATAACGGAATAAAGAATCATCATCGGACAAATGTTCTCCTGAGAAGGTCTTGAGTTCTTCAATTTTATCGTTGCAAATCATTTACATTAAAATAATAAACAGCATGATTGAATTCTTTAAAAACTAGATATAGCTTAAAAACTGAATTCCAAATATTCATATATTTATATTCCTTAATTTATTAAAAAATGTAGATAGAGATAGTATGAATATTGTTTCGAATTTATCAGTTGATTTGCTCGTCTGGGCTTTAATTTTATCTAAAATGCATACTCCGCTGGCCAAATAACTAAATTTTGCAATTTGTTGCAACTAAATCCGTTTAGACAGCGAGAAACAGATCATTTTACTTTTTGGTCAGATTGGTACGTAGAAAGTACGAAATAAATGTTACAGTTATTTATAGCAATAGTTCATTTTTTTTATTTACACAGTTTATTCGTAGTACATTTACCATTTTAACAATTTCCAACTCTAGAGTATGAGAATTAAATAAACTTTTCAGATTATTTGGAAATTTTTTTTACTCAAACACATGCTTTTCAGTTCCAATAGAATGCGTCTTAAAATCAACAGTTGAAAAGCTATTCGAATCAAAAGTATGCTTAACCCTATAACTTGAATAAAATTCCTACCTAAATTGTGTTATATAGAGAATTCGTTTAGAGAAAGCAATTCAAAGCATCGTAGCTTACTCAAAAATTAAGCGTTTCACAAAACCTGTCTAACTTCAGTGTTACCAAAACAGTGCTCTTAAAAAAAAACTACTACAGCACGATGCAAAACTGAATAGAGTAATAAAAAACAACATTTTGCTTAAAATAACTTTTTATAGAGTTATTTTTTTCGGATAAAGTGAAAGAAATTCATTTTTTTCTCCTTTCGGCTAAACCCTTTACTGAAAAGTTTAAAATTAAATTCTCGTTTTGCTATGATAACAAAAAATAAAATAAATAAATAAATAAAAAATAAAAGCCCTTTTAAATTGGTCAAGATCTAGAAAAGAGACATTTTTTTTTCCTCCTTGAGTTGTTTTCACATTGGAAAAGAATTTAACCTATAGAGTTTCTTTGACCCATACTTGTATTTGAAAAGTATTAATATTTATGATAGAAAAGAGAATTCGTTTAAAATGCATTTGATACTTTTGAATCCATGATGCCATTGGTATTTGAAGAACCATAGTCCTAACTTTCAATATTACTTTCAATACTTATTTGTGTAGTGTGTTTTAAGGAAAACCTGCATACGGGTTATCTGCCTAGAACAGTGGTGCGCAAACTATTTTCATTTGCGACCCCCTATTTTGTGTAAAATTTTGTCGCGAACCCTGGATAGACAGTAGACATTTTTTTTTAATTGACAACGAAGTTACATTGAAATTCTTTCTGGGGTTTGCTCTTACAGGGTGTTTTTAAAAGAGTGTCCTGACGTCATCGATTGAAATAACGCCTTTTTAAAATAGCGCATCAAACTTTTAAACTGTCATAAAAATGTTATAACAGTTGTAACATCATAAAAATCAGTTAATGAATCAACACATACTTTTATGAAACAATGCTAATGCATATGGAGATAAATATTTTTTAATGAAAAATACATTAAAAAACTTAACATCATAAAAAGTCAATGTGAAGTATGTGCTTGCAAAGAACTCATGATTGCTTCTATGTTCGGATCTGTATTGGAAATCGCAAGCCGTAAGTCATTCTCTGGATCCAATCGGGATCGATATTTTGTTTTAATGGAAACTAATTTTGAAAAGACGGATTCACATGAGTAGGTCGATGCAAACTGAATCAAAATATTGATTGCCTTTCTTTTCAAATCAGCATATTCGTTTTCAATCTGTAACCAAAATTTTTGGCAAGTTTCCGAAGTCATTGCCTCAAAAGTTCTCTCCCTTTCCAATACAATGCTGTCTCGGAGTCGCCATGAAGTGACATGCAACGATGAAGGTAGTCTCGATTCATTGGCTCGTCAGTACCACAAAGAGGGCAATTTGGATTGTCCAAAATCCCTAAACGATGGAGATGCTCTCCAAGGCAGTCGTGACAACTCAAAAGACGGAACTGTGCGACAGCTTCACGACGCGGGCCGTTGGGAATGGCCAGGAGATCATCGATTTTCCACTGCTTTGACTGCAGACGGTCAAGAAGCTGCATTTTAAAATTTTTAGACATAATTTGTTTAATATACAGCTTAATGGAGAAATTTTGAGCATTTTGACTAAAGCAATCTCGAGCCTCTTCTTGCAAGGAAATCAGCCTGTTCGTGCCCGTTTACTCCACAATGACCAGGAATCCACTGAAGCGCCACATGCTTCATCTTTAAAACCAACTTTCGCACATAGTCCCGAGATTGAACGATTTCGTCCAATGAAGGAGGACTAGTTGAGCCAATAACCTAGATTGCTGCTTGGGAATCGGAGAACAAAACCACTCTTGTAAATTTATCTTCGAGGGCCAATAGTTGCTTTAGAGCAATCCTGATGGCCTCCACTTCTCCGTCAAAAGCTGTTCTGTATTTCCCCGCAGAGGCATAAAAGGAGAACAGGCTCGAAAAACCTCCTGACCCTGCAGTCATATGATCATCAAAAAAGGAGCCATCAGTGTAGACATGCAGCCACTCAGGAATCGGGTACTTCATGTGAATTGTATCAAGGGCACAACATTTTAACACATGCGCAGAGCTATCTTTTTTGTACAAAGTAACCCCAAAATTCAAATTCATCTCAGTCTGTACCATTTCCAAAGGATTTGGTGGCCCTGTCAAGTTTTCGCAAGTCAGAGAGTTAAATTGAATGCGCAGTGTCTCGTCGCTTGAAAGATCAATTAACTGTTCTTTTACATTTAAAGAGTTATTGGAATTAATAATATCAAACGAAAATGGATCACGGATCCAACCTAATTCATTTTCTGGAAATTTTTCGTACCTTATATTAGTTATAGGTGGAAGTAAGCAGCTGATACCGCAGATCACTATGCATGGTAACGGGGTTTTGAAGCCCCGTGATAGCGATCACGAATATCGTGCTCGTAAAACAATAATTGTCAGTTTCTTCACTTGTATTATTTCCGTTCTTTGAAATGAATAATTGTAGATTTTTCATAAATTTGAATTTCTTTGAATTTGGCGACCCCCAAAAATTTCCTCGCGACCCCCGGTTTGCGCACCGCTGGCCTAGAATAAAGTGACTCAGTTGAAGGACTTTTTAAGGTGTTCGAGCGAGTACTCACCCTACGTCTGATGAAAACAGCCCAAAATTTCAAACCGTTCAATCGACAGCCATGCGGTAGGCAAGAACAATGGAGCTCTACAATTTAGCCATTCACCCTATTCAATCTTATCCAATTGGAGTTCGTAATTCTTCGAAAGTGATTAGTAGCAGGTGCATTTTGATGGCGTTTGCAACCCTGTATTGCTTTGTGATTCCAAATTGTCTTGGGGTCCCGTGTAAAGGTCTCGCTATCAAAACCGGCACACGGCTGTCGATCGGAGTTTTCGTCGGTTTTCTCCGTGAATACGCGTTAGAACCTCCCTTAAAAGTCCCCTGACCAAGGCGACCCCCGTAGGCAGATGCCTCTCGTGTAGGCTTGCCATAACGCACACACCTAACAGCCTAAAAAAAAAATCGTCTTGCTACCGTCTACCGCCATTTAAAATTTCTTCACATACTTTACCAGGGTCGTACCCAGGGGGGTTATCCTATGGGTCCGGACCGCCCCCGAAATTATCACAATATCTATATATTTATATGTGCGTTAGAGTATATTTATATATAATATGATGATATTCAATAACTCAGACCCCCCCCCCCGAAATTATTTCCTGGGTACGGCCTGTACTTTACGATAACCCTGTATAACGCAACCAGGCCCGGACTGACTCCATTGGGGGCCCTCGGCTAGCGATTGAAATGGGGCCCCTTACTGGGGAATTTAGAGGGAGTAGAATATTAGAATATCTAATATTTGAAAATTAGACTTAAGTGCCTAAAAGCCACATTATACTATTTTAAGATTTTGGGGCCCCTTACTTTTCGAGGTCCTCCGCTGCGCCACTGCAGAAAGCCGTAAAATTGCGGGAAATAAAGAATCAAATTACTCTTATCATAAAATCGTACATCCAATTTTGGCGTCCTCTCCGGACACCTTGGGAAGGAGCCCTCAGCAATAGCCGACCATCTAACCTAGCCTGAACACTACTCTTCACTTGTAGTGTTTAATGTATTATACATACATGTAGGCCGCATGCTACACAGATATCCCATGAATTTCGTGTAATGTATTCAAACAAGCTAAATGGCCAGAATGGACGTTCAGATCAACTCATTTAGCTGTGCGACGGGCGTTCATAAACTTTAAAACGATCCATACTAGCTTAGATCCGCTAAACGATGTGGGAATATAAATTCCGATTCAACTTCTCTCAGGGTGTTTATCGGGTCAATATCCACTGTGACTGCACGTGCAAGCCGCTGGTCAAGCTGCAGTGATTAATCTTTTACGAATGTCACACATCGGGGATGTATGAGCTTTGACAAACGACAACCAGAGTCACACAGGTTTAGAAACCGCTAGCTCCAATGTTTCGACAAAATTTTGCAATTTAAATGGATACTTAAATGCCTGTGTGCGATTTATCACAATGTAAATACATAATGGGACATAATAATTATTATATTAAATATTTAAAAATTCTGTATTTCAATAAATTTCACTTGCATGACAGATATTTTTTAAAAAATAAAGATTTGTAAGTAATATGATATTCATACTTTCTCACAAATAAAACATTTTATGTAAAATTAGGCCAAAAGGAAAATGACTAGCAATTTTAGCGCAAAAAAAGAAATGTAATTTATAATTCTGAACTATTACTCAAGAAATTTACGAATTATTTTCATGTATTAACATTGTACAGTTATAAAAATGAAAACATAATTTTACTTGAAAAATCTTATAACTTGAAATTTTCCATACAAACACCCTTTTTCGTGCTTCCAACAGCGCTGTTAAATTCAAATTACAAAATATTATTTATGTGCCTAGCTTTTTTGTCATATCATCCATATTTGGCGAGGAACTGGCAAATGCTACAATTTATTACAGAAGAGAAGTGTAGTTAGAATATGCCTGACGAAGATTGTAAAACAGTTTTAGCAAGCGGTATAATATAGTTTTCAATTAAAAGGAGTGTTTCATGAAACAAAGAAGGCAAATACGGTACACCCGTGGATTATGATACGCTTTTAAATTGTATTTATAAAGGTGAAGTATAGTTAGAAAAAGCTTGGTAACGATTGTAAAACAGTTTTAGTAGGCGATTTTAGTATAGATTTCGATTCCAAAGAAGTATTTTTCAGAACAAGGAAGAAAAATAAGGCCCACCCATGAATAATGATACACTTTGCAACTTAACGGAATAAGGAAAAATAGAGACGACGCAGGGATAACGATACAATTTTAGTATGTAGCATTTAAGTGCTTATCTATCTATATCTATATAAATAAAATTAGACTTTTGTCTGTACATTTCTTGGAATTCAAAAATTTTGCAATTTCTATCCGTTTCAAGCACCCGGGAATCCGATGCGACCCTCAAAAAAAAGTTTGTCTGTCTGTCATTCTGTCATTCTGTCATTCTGTCCGTGACGCTTTTTTTGTTTAAGCATCACGTAAAAACGACTGAAGCGAATGATATGAAATTTGGTGTCATGATAGGTGGTCACTCAACTTAAAACATAGGCGTCGAATTTTTTAAAAATCTTGATTAGATTTTCAGATTTTGCGAAAATCGTTTCAAACTGCGTAAATTTGTGTTCAAGCATCACGCAAAAACGACTGAAGCGAATGATATGAAATTGGGAGTCATGATAGGTGGTCACTCTGCTTAAAACATAGGCGTCCAATTTTTAAAAAATCTTGATTGGATTTTGAGATTTTGCGAAAATCCTTTCAAACTGCGTAAATTTGTGTTCAAGCATCACGTAAAAACGACTGAAGCGAATGATATGAAATTGGGTGTCATGATAGGTGGTCACTCAACTTAAAACATAGGCGTCCAATTTTTAAAAAATCTTGATTGAGATTTTGAGATTTTGCGAAAATCGTTTCAAACTGCGTAAATTTGTGTTCAAGCATCACGCAAAAACGACTGAAGCGAATGATATGAAATTGGGTGTCATGATAGGTGGTCACTCAACTTAAAACATAGGCGTCCAATTTTTAAAAAATTCTGATTGGATTTTGAGATTTTGCGAAAATCATTTCAAACTGCGTAAATTTGTGTTCAAGCATCACGTAAAAACGACTGAAGCGAATGATATGAAATTGAGTGACATGATAGGTGGTCACTCAACTTAAAACATAGGCGTCGAATTAAAAAAAAATCTTGATTAGATTTTGAAATTTTGCGAAAATCATTTCAAACTGCGTAAATTTGTGTTCGCACATCACGTAATAACTGCAAAGGTGAAAAAATGATATATGGTGAAATGATAGGTGGTCACTCACCTTAAACTATAAGCATCTAATTAAAAAAAATCCATCAGATTTCGAGATTTTGTGAAAATCGTTTAAAACTGAGTGAATCTTTATTCCCGTATTACGTAATAACGACTAAAGCGAATGACATGAAATTTGGTCACACGATAGATGGTTGCTCAACATAAACTATAGGAGTCCAATTTTTTAAACATTTTTATTAGATTTTGAGATTTTGTGAAAATTCTCTCAAAATACGTTTATATTTCTTCAAACATCACGTAATAACGACTAATACGAATGATACGAAATTGAGTGATATGATAGGTAGTTGCTAATCTTAATTTATAGGCGTTGAGAGAGAGAGAGAATTTTTAAAATATTTTGCTTACATTTTGAGATTTTTCGAAAATCGTTTTAAAATGCTGAAAATTTGTTCCAGCATCACGAAATAAAGACTGCAGGGAATGAAACGAATTTGAGTGACAGGATAGGTTGTCACTCAACTTAAATTCTAGGCTTCAAATTTTTCAAAAATGTTGATTAAATTTTGAGATTTTGCGAAAATTATTTCAATATGCGTAAATATTCGTTCGCGCATCACATAATTACGACTAAAGCGAATGAAATGATATTACTTAGTTACTCTCTAACCTGTAATAGTTTAACAATACATGAAAATTATAACTTCGCTTTCTTTACTTTGGCAACATACTACATCCATTCTGTGTACTTCTACAATGCTGACGAAAGTTCTTGCTTTTTGGAAATTTTCATTCACTAACCCGTCGAGGACGGGTACTTCAGCTAGTTTAAAATATGAAAGTGTTTCAGATGTTTTTTAGTGTTTTATTTCCCCCAACGATATATATTTTCAACTGTAACAGCGTCTTTTCCCCCCCCTTTATTTTTATCTCTTATGCTCTGACACCTTTCCTCAGTTACTAAAAGCTTAAAAACTTTATTTTAATACGAAACTAAAACTAGATTTTCATTTGCAATAGTAAAAGTAAATTCGCTTTCAAAAGACTTAAATTTTAAAATGCAGTAAATGATGTAAGCAATACATTTAAAAGCTGCTATACTCGGCAAATTTGAGAAAGATCTTATTTTGGATTCTCACGAACGCTACGTTATGTTTAGATATTAATTATTAGTGATTCTCCCATCCAAAAACACACGGAAAATGACTCACAGCGGTTGAAGCAGCTCGTTTCAATCATGCAATAAGCAGTTAATTAACTTTCTGCCTCTTATGCATACCACTGAAACGTGATCTATCATGTTCTGAGCATGAAATGCGTAATAGCCTCTTAAAACGAGACCCAGAGAAACAGCTAATTGCTTTATTATCAAAGAGTTCTCAGCCGTTAGATTGTTTAGTAAACACACTCATTTGTTTGAAAATTAAATAAAATTATATAGTTAATTGATTATAACATGTCAATGAAATAGTTAATTAATGCGTGCCATACGAAACAGTTTTTACGCTGAGTTTATGTATGCTTATTCCCAGTCAGCAAAGAATGTTCATGAAAATTAAAACCATATGGTTAAGTCTTGTTTCGCAGTTTTAAACAGGGTTATTCCATAGGGACTACCGCGATATTTTTTACGACCAATTTATTAAATATAAAATTCGACTATACACAGTAAAAAAATTCGGAAACGTTACATACTTATAGCGGAAAGGTTTCCGAAAGTATAGCGTAACCTGCCGATGCTCTACTCGAACTCACGATTTCGGAAACATAACCCATATTTCGGGGTAAAGTATTTACGGGAGAGAGGAAATCTTTATTTGGGACTTCGCGCGCATGCGCCAAGTGCCAAGAGACGGATAAGAGTGAACGCGTTTTCCCTAATAGCACACAAAAGAGTTGCTGTGACGTCACAATTGTCACAGGACTGTCACATTGTAACTTCTTGCACAGCCCGATTATGACCAACAGGTGCCCCGGGCATTGATGAATTTGGGGGTCCCCATCTATAAAATTTGTTTTCTTTTTCATAATATTTTGACATATAAAAGAATATTTCAGAACAACATTTGAAACTGGGGGACCTGGGCAAAGTCCCGATTTGCCCATGCGATAATAAGGGTCTGGTAACTTGTGAGTGATGTAACTTCACTGTGTGGTCACTGTGAAGTTTATTTGTGACCAGTCACCAGGTGACGTCGCCGGATGAATACTTAAATAAAACAGCACATTATCTCCTGAAAATAATTTATGTGGAAGAAAAAAGATTTAAGATTTTTAATTTATATTTATTAATTATGGTATTTTCTCTCCATTTACAAAATACTTCAAAAAAATTTTAAGTTTCCAAAACAAGCCGTACCACAAATAACTTTTGCAGCAGTCAGTTTACTTTTAAAGCAAAATTCAGCAAGAAAACCGCAGCGTCGTGGTACCGTGCTTTCTTCCGATTGCGTAGGTCCAGCGTTCGATTCTGGCTCTGGTCGCTAGTCCTCACCGCTCCTTCCGACAGAGTTTGGTGCTGCCATCTAGATTAAGATACTCGAAACGCTTCATCTAGTGCATGTTACTTTTTTCTGAAAAACTCGGAAAGGTTACTCGTTCAATTCGGAAACCTTTCCGAAATACACGGAGAGGTTACTCAATATTTAACCAAAATATACAGAAACGTTACCCATCTTTTCCAGAAACCTTACCTAAAATGCAGGAAAATAGGTAAATATGTTTCCGACATATGCGGAAACGTTTCTAAATACTTTACCCGCATGGTTCGGAAACGTTTCCGCAATTTTGAACTACAAGAGCTGCCTCATTTTTTGGGGTAACGTTTCCGAATTTTTTTTTTACCGTGTAGAGTTGCGTATTATAATATTATAATACCATAAGACACAATAGTTTAATTATGAAATTTTGTAAAGTACTAGCCTGTTTTGGTGTTTAACGTAACATTTCTGAAGTAATTAACGTACCATTGAAACTATCCAATGTTACTAGCTCTTCAAGAACAAAAATGAACCAAGCGTAGTTAATTACCAAAATATAAACCAATATTTCTGAATTTATGAACGTATCAGCCATGTTGAAAAGCTGAAAAAATTCTCTTAACTGTATTTTTAAATAATCAGCAATGAAACACAGCACCGTTTTTTAGCATTTTTTATTGCCATGCGATGACCGATTATAATTTTATCTGTTCGTGGTCAGGGAGATGCAGATGCTGCAAGTTTCCAATTCACAATAGTTAGAGCCAACGCAAGCTTCTACTTTTCAGAATAAATAGATTTCACCAACCCAAAAATCTCTCTCTGGTAGCATACGGATTGCAGTTTTTGCTGGACACTGCTCTGAAGCGGTAAATGTTAAGCAATTCTGAACACCCTCTCAAAAAATTATTTAGGGATGAACGCGAGACGAAAAATTGGCGTCTCGTAAAACGGCGCAAAAGCTTTAAAAAGATTTGAATTTTATCTGTTCGTGTTCAGGGAGATGCAGATGCTGCAAGTTTCCAATTCACAATAGTTAGAGCCAACGCAAGCTTCTACTTTTCAGAATAAATAGATTTCACCAACACAAAAATCTCTCTCTGGTAGCATACGGATTGCAGTTTTTGCTGGACACTGCTCTGAAGCGGTAAATGTTAAGCAATTCTGAACACCCTCTCCAAAAATTATTTAGGGATGAACGCGAGACGAAAAATTGGCGTCTCGCAAAACGGCGCAAAAGCTTAAAAAAGATTTGAATTTTATCTGTTCGTGTTCAGGGAGATGCAGATGCTGCAAGTTTCCAATTCACAATAGTTAGAGCCAACGCAAGCTTCTACTTTTCAGAATAAATAGATTTCACCAACACAAAAATCTCTCTCTGGTAGCATACGGATTGCAGTTTTTGCTGGACACTGCTCTGAAGCGGTAAATGTTAAGCAATTCTGAACACCCTCTCCAAAAATTATTTAGGGATGAACGCGAGACGAAAAATTGGCGTCTCGCAAAACGGCGCAAAAGCTTAAAAAAGAGTTAGAATTTTATCTGTTCGTGTTCAGGGAGATGCAGATGCTGCAAGTTTCCAATTCACAATAGTTAGAGCCAACGCAAGCTTCTACTTTTCAGAATAAATAGATTTCACCAACACAAAAATCTCTCTCTGGTAGCATACGGATTGCAGTTTTTGCTGGACACTGCTCTGAAGCGGTAAATGTTAAGCAATTCTGAACACCCTCTCAAAAAATTATTTAGGGATGAACGCGAGACGAAAAATTGGCGTCTCGCAAAACGGCGCAAAAGCTTAAAAAAGATTAGAATTTTATCTGTTCGTGTTCAGGGAGATGCAGATGCTGCAAGTTTCCAATTCACAATAGTTAGAGCCAACGCAAGCTTCTACTTTTCAGAATAAATAGATTTCACCAACACAAAAATCTCTCTCTGGTAGCATACGGATTGCAGTTTTTGCTGGACACTGCTCTGAAGCGGTAAATGTTAAGCAATTCTGAACACCCTCTCCAAAAATTATTTAGGGATGAACGCGAGACGAAAAATTGGCGTCTCGCAAAACGGCGCAAAAGCTTAAAAAAGATTAGAATTTTATCTGTTCGTGTTCAGGGAGATGCAGATGCTGCAAGTTTCCAATTCACAATAGTTAGAGCCAACGCAAGCTTCTACTTTTCAGAATAAATAGATTTCACCAACACAAAAATCTCTCTCTGGTAGCATACGGATTGCAGTTTTTGCTGGACACTGCTCTGAAGCGGTAAATGTTAAGCAATTCTGAACACCCTCTCAAAAAATTATTTAGGGATGAACGCGAGACGAAAAATTGGCGTCTCGCAAAACGGCGCAAAAGCTTAAAAAAGATTAGAATTTTATCTGTTCGTGTTCAGGGAGATGCAGATGCTGCAAGTTTCCAATTCACAATAGTTAGAGCCAACGCAAGCTTCTACTTTTCAGAATAAATAGATTTCACCAACCCAAAAATCTCTCTCTGGTAGCATACGGATTGCAGTTTTTGCTGGACACTGCTCTGAAGCGGTAAATGTTAAGCAATTCTGAACACCCTCTCCAAAAATTATTTAGGGATGAACGCGAGACGGAAAATTGGCGTCTCGCAAAACGGCGCAAAAGCTTAGTCCTCGCATAATCCCTATACCGTAGTGTTAAAAATGTCTGTCTCGTCTCTCAATAAAGCTGTCAATCTCTGTCTCGTCTCGCAAAAAATCGTCTCGCGTCCATCCCTAAAATTATTTGAACAAGAATAAAACTGCCTACGTTTAATTCGTGTATTAAAAATCATTTATTACAAAGTATGAATTAGGCTCTATGTAATTTTTCGTATTTCTGTCGAGTTGCGCCCTTTTCAAAAACATTATTCACAAAGCTAAATAAGAAATTTCGCTAATATCCAAATGCTTTTTTTTTTGAGAGGTTGTACATGCGTAAGTGCGATCATAAATAAATGCGTACGTTGACGCGTCATACAGAAGCTAATGAAAGCAAATTTACGAATGGTCCATTATTTTTCTTTCGTACACAAGCGGACACTTGCCTATTAAGCATTGCCCACTACAACTGCCTGTAGGTATTGTGGTCATTTTATTATGGCCAGTAGATTCAGTGAACGGCCAGTATTACCGGCTATGAAAGGACGGCCAAGTTAACATCCATGCCCAATCCGGGATTCGAACGCGCACCCAAGGTGTGATAGAATGGTTCCTAAGCCACTGCACCACCTGGTCAGCACGAATGGCCACAATCGATTTTTTTCCCGTCAATATATCTTAATACCAAAAGTTTTCACGATGACAGTACACATAGCTTCCTTCACTTCGTGATAAGGAAGTACAAAATATATCTGTTTACAAGGCCGTACCCAGGGGGGTGGTCCTGGGTCCGGACCCCCCCCCCCGAAATTGTCAGATTATATATGTATTTATATGTGTGTGAGAGTATATCTCTACTTATTATAAAAGGAGGTGTCTGTGTGTCTGTGTGTGTGTGTCTGTCTGTCGGCAGCGTTACGGACAAACGGCTACACCTAGAAACACCAAATTTGGTACTCGGGAAGATGTAAATATGTAGTTGTGCACCTCGAAGCGATTTTTTCAAAATTCGACCTAGATTTTTTTTTTTATTTTATGTTTTATGCGATTTTTGGCATTTTTTCTCACCTAATTCGTAATAACGGCGGAAATTACGCTCGCAGCAAAACGGCATTTGTATCATCGGATAGAGGAGGAAATTTTCTTTTAAAGACAGTTTGTTCTGAATACGTAACTTGATTTACCGATTTTTGGGAATTGTTTTACTAAACATCTGCTTCGCGATTTTTTTTTTCGTAAAATAATTTTAAAACTGTCGCATCTTGAATTCTATCCGTCATAACTTTTAGATATTTTGACAAATCGTGAAACATTCTTTTCTCCCTCTTTTAAAATAAAAACGAAAAAATTATGTAAATTAGATGATTTTTTACGAATTTTAATGCAGCCTAATGTTTAGATTTTAATAGCATCAACGCGATCTTACGCCATTCATTACATTGCGATCACGGCACGAGAATTTATGTTCGGTTGTTGCCACAGAAAGGATTAAAAAAAAGGGTTTTTTCAACCAATCGAGTTTTTAAATGGGATATCAGAATTTCAATTCGCAAGTGAGGATCTATGACGTCAAATGCTTTAAGATACGTAAAAATTACGCCATAATTTTAACTCATTTATTCCAGCTCTGTTTTCAACACAGGGAGACGATATTTTGATTAAAATTTCCTGTAGAAATAAACTAAGAAATTCGCGATTATTATTATTAGAAGTGGTATTTTAATCCGGTGCGTATTTAAAAATTGAAATGTTTTCACGGCGCTGAAAATGTTCATTTTAAAAGTTACAAAGTTCGTTTCAAAGCGCGATATATTAAAATTTTTCTATTTACTATTTTTATTTTTGGCATTTAATTTAGCGTAGGCGTTGCCTAACATACGCATGCAGGTTGCGAGTATAGTTTTATTTTAGCGTTGAATTACGTTCCTCCATAAAGGTCCAACGCAAAGTTTTAATGATACCGTTTGAAAACAATTATGTGAAATATCGAAATTAACTCCCTCAATCTACCGGGGTATCCTTTACGGCAGTCAAACAGTGACGTCATAAATTAAAAAAAATGCGTGAAATTTGTAAACTCTGCAACTCTAACGCCCTGTCACAATTAAAATGGGAATAAGTAGCTCCTCGAGATTACACAGTTTGATGTTTTTCAGGAGACAGGACTATGGAGGATATAAAAGATATCGCTATATTAGATACATGGATATTTAAAATTTCACCCCTTGGATATTTTCTCCCCACAGTAAGATGAAATGGTTTGCGGCGCTAAATACGCCAATCTTATAAAACTATGTATAAATTAAATATATATGGAGAGTTTCCTTAATGGAAACCATTATGTGAAATGATTATTATTTATGCTAATGCGCAAATTGCAAAGAATCGCCACAGAATCAGAAGATCCCATTGAGGCCAAATAATCTAAGCTGTTTCTTTAAAGGGAGCCTTGAAGAGGGAGAAGCGAGTATAGATAGTATTAATGTACGTAATAGGTAGTATTATTAGATTTGTAAAGATAATATGAATAAATCGCAATGTACCACGTTAATAAATATTTCATGAAATTAAAAGTGTTTATCCTTTTTCAACGGTTGTCTTACAACCAACTAAATGAAAAGTAATTCTAATTTGCGTTAATATATCCCGCAGTCATTTCAACAGAGGAGATTACTTGAACTTTTTTAAAAATGAAATTCTGTTTTGTCACATGCAGATATGATTTTAGTAGTAAAATATTCCCTTCTTCCCGTATGAAGAGCGGGTGCGCAGCTATTTTAAAAACATCTCTTGAAAATAGCATGAATGAATTCAAAAGACCTCAAAACGTGTAAATACACTAAAATCTCGAAGTCGAATTTTTTCATGATTACAATACTTTCCTTATATGGTACATGTTCGGAAAGAAATAAATGATGCTCCATTTCATGTAGTGTCTTAGGTATTTAATGCTACAACTTGAGCCTAAAAAACAGTATCATGTAGAAATAAGACATTTTGAAAGCCAGGAGTTCTCTGCAAACCATTAAGCTTTCCACTTTTTTGATAGTGAATGACACTGACGTATTTTTTTGAGTCATTATACTGCAATGATCAGGTTAGTACTCATGACACAAACTTTACATTAAGAGTCAAATAATTTTGCTCTAATTTTTTTTTTAAATTCCACATCACGAATAATTTCGAATTACACATGTAAGGAAAATTTTCGTTTCCTACCGTGCGAAGAACGGGCACGCAGCTAGTTTATATATAATATGGAGATATTCTATAAGTCGGACCCCCCCCCCCCCCGAAATTATTTTCTGGGTACGGCCCTGTCTGTTTATATGCTTTTTGAGAGATAACAACTTGGGAGCCGGTGGCTGAGAGGTTTAGGGCCTGTGTTCCCCAGGCCTCAGTGTGGCAGACTGGATAAAGACGCCGAACTTGACAGATAGCCGAATTATGAAGATCGGGCCGATCGCGGCCATCGATCTAACGGTCTGGAGTTTTGAGTGGTTTTTTCCAGATGTAATGTGAATACGCTTTCTAATCCTTTAAATAGTCCTCCGACCAAGGCATCCCTTCTTAGGTAGATAGTCCTCGATTAACTTCGCCTTAACACACAGTACAAGACAATCCTCCTCCCCCCCCCATCTCTTAAGAATACGGTCGTGGGATCCATTCCCATTCATCCCCTGTCTGTTTGTGTTTGTCCACTGAAAATTTCCTTCATTGTACATGCTTAAACCAAACGAGCGAAATATACCGGTAGGTTTCCATGGAAACGGATCGCGCCGCAATTTATCGTTTTTTTCGCTCATAGGTTTTAAGCGTGTACTCGGTCCTGTAAATTTCCTTTTTTCTGAGCCAGGGAAAACACACTGCGTAGTCCACTTTATTCGACGAAGATTTATAAGCGGATCCAATAAAATAAGTGCAGCAATCAATGTTCCAACAACAAAAACCGTGATAACAACCCCTCTGTATTTCAGACACGTTCCGAAAGAGCGTTTGAAAACACTTCTTAAAAAGCGTTACTGGACATCCAATTTCAGCTCAGATCGAGATAATTAATTTTCCCACTGCCCTCGTATGCGGAATCCTAACAGCTCAACCCGTGCACTTGGCCGTCGAATGTTTTGAGGGTAGGTAATGAGCAGCTGCGCTAAAAGATCGACGTCTATGAGTCCGTATGCGGTGTACCTTCCGGAAGTTCGCAAATGCACGCTAATGACCGGACGTTACGTAGCGTGCAGCACTCAAATGGGTTTCGATTTTATAAGTAGGCACCGTGAGTGCGTTGCTAAATTGGTTATCAATAACCGCGAAAGGGAGAATTGTTCGGACTATAGACATAACTTTTAAGCCAAGTGTTGGTAGTGACTGATTATTATTTAGTATCCAATCCATGCTCGGGCTGGCTCCTTCTGGGGAAACCTCGGCTGGAGATTCGAAAAGGGGTCCCAGTACTGAAGAATTTGGGGGGGAATAGAATATTAGAATATGTAATACTTAAAAATTAGGCTTACGTGTCTAAAAACCACGTTTAACTATTTTAGAGCTTTTGGGGCCCCTACCCTTCCCAGCAAGCACACTACTGCCCGACAAATGCACCCGTCGTGCTGGCAAAGTGCCGTCTACCGGGAGCAAGGTAGATTGCCATCAACTGGAAGTCACTGGAGTACCAGTGCCTGAAAAGTGCATATGCGCCGGTACATAACTAGTAACGGCGAACTGCCATGTGTCTATGACATGCACAGAAAAGTGAACGGCGTGGTACTGCTTACAATGTACCGGACCAGCACTATTTGGCAGTAATGGGCCTGTATATATTTCGTAGTGTTGGCATAAAATTTCGTTATTTTAATTAAATAATATTGTTTCACATTCATACTGTGTAGAAGTGTTTTCACGGTAAAGTAAGCATCGCATCGGGGCGCTGTCTTCGAAGGGGCGCAATATCGAGCTCAAAACGTGGAAAATGTATAAAAGAGGAGCCTTTTTTACGTTTGCAGGGGGGGGGGGCGCCACGTACATTAGAGTCGCTCCTGGGAAATTTTACAAAATTGCGGCTACCTCGTATTCCAAGGGGCATAGAACAGATCTAATAAACTTTTAAGTTGCGGCACCAAAAAGCGTCAGCACCAAAAATTGCGTCCTCTGACCAGACATTCATAAGCACGCTGTGGTACCAGCACCTTTGTACGACACCAAAGTCAGTGTGTATTGCGGCATTTGCAGACACAGTTATTCTCGTCCAGTACCAACTGGGTATGTTAAGGTGTTGCACCGAGGTATGGATTTTTATTTTGTTGGTCATTGTCGGACGAATGGTTCGCGAGTTATAGCCATTTGAAGTTCGCCAATTTGGGCGACCAAGGTATAAAATGTTAAAACCCAAATTTTAATTATAACTGAAAGTAAATCGCGCCAAAGGACATCTATTGGCACCAATAACCCACGTACCAAGCGGCTAAGTCGTCGGGTATATAGAACTGGAGATACGGGAGGCGCCGTTTATATTGTCATTGGATAGGGCGACAGGGGGCGGAATTTTGATTTACAGAACGTGGTTTCAACTATGTTCCAATTGAGCTAAAATTATGAAACTTGGTGGGTGTTTAGACCTTGCCAAGACCGTTGTTTTGTTACTTTGTTGGACATTGTCGTACCAATAGTTGGCGAGTTATAGCCATTTGAAGTTCGACAATGTTGGCTAAAATGGCAGTATAAACAGTTGCATGTTATTTTATCGAAAAAAAAAACGGGCTCTTTTCTGAACACGCGAACGTCCACTAGTGTTCTGAACACGGTAACAGACCGTGCAAGGCCGCCGGAACCATAGATGGGAAGATACGGGTGGATTTTACCCTTTATGGGCGTAAAGTGACGGAGACGGCGAGATCTCTTTACTTCGACGAACACTATTTTTAACTATTCCAATGTAGCCAAAATTATGAAACTTGGTGGGTGTTAAGGTGTTTCCACGAGGTATGGATTTTTATTTTGTTGGCCATTGTCGTACGAATGGTTCGCGAGTTATAGCCATTTGAAGTTCGCCAATTTGGGCGACCTAGGTATAAAATGTTAAAACCCAAATTTAAATTATAACTGAAAGTAAATCCCGCCAAAGGACATCTATTGGCACCAATAGCCCACGTACGAAGCGGCTAAGTCGTCGGGTATATAGAACTGGAGATACGGGAGGCGCCGTTTATATTGTCATTGGATAGGGCGGCAGGGGGCGATATTTTGATTTACCAAACGTTTTTTTAACTATGTTCCAATTGAGCAAAAATTATGAAACTTGGTGGGTGTTAAGGTGTTGCCACGAGGTATGGATTTTTATTTTGTTGGCCATTGTCGGACGAATGGTTCGCGAGTTATAGCCATTTGAAGTTCGCCAATTTGGGCGACCTAGGTATAAAATGTTAAAACCCAAATTTTAATTATAACTGAAAGTAAATCGCGCCAAAGGACATCTATTGGCACCAATAGCCCACGTACCAAGCGGCTAAGTCGTCGGGTATATAGAACTGGAGATACGGGAGGCGACGTTTATATTGTGATTGGATAGGGCGGCAGGGGTCGGTATTTTCATTTACCAAACGTGGTTTTAACTATGTTCCAATATAGCCAAAATTATGAAACTTGGGGGTGTTTAGGTCTTGCCAAGACCGTTGTTTTGATACTTTGTTGGACATTGTCGTACCAATAGTTGGCGAGTTATAGCCATTTGAAGTTCGCCAATGTTGGCTAAAATGGCAGTGTAAACACTTGCATGTTATTTTATCGAAAAAAAAAACGGGCTCTTTTCTGAACACGCGAACGTCCACTAGTGTTCTGAACACGGTAACAGACCGTGCAAGGCCGCCGGAACCATAGATGGGAAGATACGGGTGGATTTTACCCTTTATGGGCGTAAAGTGACGGAGACGGCGAGATCTCTTTACTGCGACGAACACTATTTTTAACTATGTTCCAATATAGCCAAAATTATGAAACTTCGTGGGTGTTAAGGTGTTGCCTCGAGGTATGGATTTTTATTTTGTTGGCCATTGTCGTACGAATGGTTCGCGAGTTATAGCCATTTGAAGTTCGCCAATTTGGGCGACCTAGGTATAAAATGTTAAAACCCAAATTTTAATTATAACTGAAAGTAAATCGCGCCAAAGGACATCTATTGGCACCAATAGCCCACGTACCAAGCGGCTAAGTCGTCGGGTATATAGAACTGGAGATACGGGAGGCGCCGTTTATATTGTCATTGGATAGGACGGCAGGGGGCGGTATTTTGATTTAACCAAACTTGGTTTTAACTATTTTCCAATATAGCCAAAAATATGAAACTTGGTGGGTGTTAAGGTCTTGCCACGAGGTATGGATTTTTATTTTGTTTGCCATTGTCGGACGAATGGTTCGCGAGTTATAGCCATTTGAAGTTCGCCAATTTGGGCGACCTAGGTATAAAATGTTAAAACCCAAATTTTAATTATAACTGAAAGTAAATCGCGCCAAAGGACATCTATTGGCACCAATAGCCCACGTACCAAGCGGCTAAGTCGTCGGGTATATAGAACTGGAGATACGGGAGGCGCCGTTTATATTGTCATTGGATAGGGCGGCAGGGGTCGGTATTTTCATTTACCAAACGTGGTTTTAACTATGTTCCAATTAGCTAAAATTATGAAACTTGGTGGGTGTTTAGGTCTTGCCAAGACCGTTGTTTTGATACTTTGTTGGACATTGTCGTACCAATAGTTGGCGAGTTATAGCCATTTGAAGTTCGCCAATGTTGGCTAAAATGGCAGTATAAACACTTGCATGTTATTTTATCGAAAAAAAAAACGGGCTCTTTTCTGAACACGCGAACGTCCACTAGTGTTCTGAACACGGTAACAGACCGTGCAAGGCCGCCGGAACCATAGATGGGAAGATACGGGTGGATTTTACCCTTTATGGGCGTAAAGTGACGGAGACGGCGAGATCTCTTTACTGCGACGAACACTATTTTTAACTATGTTCCAATATAGACAAAATTATGAAACTTGGTGGGTGTTAAGGTGTTGCCACGAGGTATGGATTTTTATTTTGTTGGCCATTGTCGGACGAATGGTTCGCGAGTTATAGCCATTTGAAGTTCGCCAATTTGGGCGACCTAGGTATAAAATGTTAAAACCCAAATTTAAATTATAACTGAAAAAAAATCGCGCCAAAGGACATCTCTTGGCACCAATAGCCCACGTACGAAGCGGCTAAGTCGTCGGGTATATAGAACTGGAGATACGGGAGGCGCCGTTTATATTGTCATTGGATAGGACGGCAGGGGGCGGTATTTTGATTTACCAAACGTGGTTTTAACTATGTTCCAATATGAGCTAAAATTATGAAACTTGGTGGGTGTTAAGGTGTTGCCACGAGGTATGGATTTTTATTTTGTTGGCCATTGTCGGACGAATGGTTCGCGAGTTATAGCCATTTGAAGTTCGCCAATTTGGGCGACCTAGGTATAAAATGTTAAAACCCAAATTTTAATTATAACTGAAAGTAAATCGCGCCAAAGGACATCTATTGGCACCAATAACCCACGTACCAAGCGGCTAAGTCGTCGGGTATATAGAACTGGAGATACGGGAGGCGACGTTTATATTGTGATTGGATAGGGCGGCAGGGGTCGGTATTTTCATTTACCAAACGTGGTTTTAACTATGTTCCAATATAGCCAAAATTATGAAACGTGTTGGGTATTAAGGTGTTTCCACGAGGTATGGATTTTTATTTTGTTGGCCATTGTCGGACGAATGGTTCGCGAGTTATAGGCATTTGAAGTTCGACAATTTGGGCGACCTAGGTATAAAATGTTAAAACCCAAATTTATATTATAACTGAAAGTAAATCCCGCCAAAGGATATCTATTGGCACCAATAGCCCACGTACCAAGCGGCTAAGTCGTCGGGTATATAGAACTGGAGATACGGGAGGCGCCGTTTATATTGTCATTGGATAGGGCGGCAGGGGTCGGTATTTTCATTTACCAAACGTGGTTTTAACTATGTTCCAATATAGCCAAAATTATGAAACGTGTTGGGTATTAAGGTGTTTCCACGAGGTATGGATTTTTATTTTGTTGGCCATTGTCGGACGAATGGTTCGCGAGTTATAGCCATTTGAAGTTCGCCAATTTGGGCGACCTAGGTATAAAATGTTAAAACCCAAATTTAAATTATATCTCAAAGTAAATCCCGCCAAAGGACATCTATTGGCACCAATAGCCCACGTACCAAGCGGCTAAGTCGTCGGGTATATAGAACTGGAGATACGGGAGGCGCCGTTTATATTGTCATTGGATAGGGCGACAGGGGGCGGAATTTTGATTTACCAAACGTGGTTTCAACTATGTTCCAATTCAGCTAAAATTATGAAACTTGGTGGGTGTTTAGGTCTTGCCAAGACCGTTGTTTTGATACTTTGTTGGACATTGTCGTACCAATAGTTGGCGAGTTATAGCCATTTGAAGTTCGCCAATGTTGGCTAAAATGGCAGTATAAACACTTGCATGTTATTTTATCGAAAAAAAAACGGGCTCTTTTCTGAACACGCGAACGTCCACTAGTGTTCTGAACACGGTAACAGACCGTGCAAGGCCGCCGGAACCATAGATGGGAAGATACGGGTGGATTTTACCCTTTATGGGCGTAAAGTGACGGAGACGGCGAGATCTCTTTACTGCGACGAACACTATTTTTAACTATGTTCCAATATAGCCAAAATTATGAAACTTGGTGGGTGTTAAGGTGTTTCCACGAGGTATGGATTTTTATTTTGTTGGCCATTGTCGGACGAATGGTTCGCGAGTTATAGCCATTTGAAGTTCGCCAATTTGGGCGACCTAGGTATAAAATGTTAAAACCCAAATTTAAATTATAACTGAAAGTAAATCGCGCCAAAGGACATCTATTGCACCAATAGCCCACGTACCAAGCGGCTAAGTCGTCGGGTATATAGAACTGGAGATACGGGAGGCGCCGTTTATATTGTCATTGGATAGGGCGGCAGGGGGCGGTATTTTGATTTACCAAACGTGGTTTTAACTATGTTCCAATTAGCCAAAATTATGAAACTTGGTGGGTGTTAAGGTGTTGCCACGAGGTATGGATTTTTACTTTGTTGGCCATTGTCGGACGAATTGTTCGCGAGTTATAGCCATTTGAAGTTCGCCAATTTGGCGACCTAGGTATAAAATGTTAAACACCCAATGTTAATTTATCTGAAAGAAAAATCGCGCCAAAGGACATCTATTGGCACCAATAGCCCACGTAACAAGCGGCTAAGTCGTCGGGTACATAGAACTGGAGATACGGGAGGAGCGTTTATATTGTCATTGGATAGGGACGGCAGGCGGCGAGATTCTTTATTGCACGAAACGTGTTTTTAACTATGTTCCAATATAGCCAAAATTATGAAACTTCGTGGGTGTTAAGGTGTTGCCACGAGGTATGGATTTTTATTTTGTTGGCCATTGTCGTACGAATGGTTCGCGAGTTATAGCCATTTGAAGTTCGCCAATTTGGGCGACCTAGGTATAAAATGTTAAAACCCAAATTTAAATTATAACTGAAAGAAAATCGCGCCAAAGGACATCTATTTGCACCAATAGCCCACGTACGAAGCGGCTAAGTCGTCGGGTATATAGAACTGGATATACGGGAGGCGCCGTTTATATTGTCATAGGAATACGGAAACTGGATTCAAAGTTTTTCAACCAAAACAGAAAAGTGTTGCTCTTCGTGGACAACTGTACTGCTCACGGTGATATCACAAACTTGTCCGCGATTAAGTTGCTCTTCCTGCCGGCCAACACAACGGCAAAACTTCAACCTGCAGATCAAGGCCTCATTAAGTGCCTGAAGCATGCCTATCGAAAACGCTTAGTGCGCCAATCCATCGAGGATGTGGAGAATGGCGTAGAGCACAAAATCAATGTGCTAGATGCCATGCGCCTCATTTCGCACTCCTGGGAGAGTGATGTTTCTCAAACGGTGATCGAGAACTGTTTCAAGAGCTGTGGTTTCTTCAGTGCAAATGACAGTGAAGCGAAAGACGACAATTGGGATCCCTTTGAAGGCATGGGTGATATGGACTGGGAAAAAGATTTCATGTGCATCGATGACAATATTGCAACGTCAGAACCCTTGTCTGACGAGGCAATAGTGAATGCAGTTTGCGGAGAGCCCGAAGGAGATGAGGACGAAGAAGAGGCTGAAATCCCCCCTCCTCCAACAAGCAAGCAAGCGCAGGACGCTGTTCACATCTTACAACAATACCTGGAGAACACCGAAGGCACAGACAACACCCTATTTAACTGTGTTCAAAAATTAGGTGACTTTGTGAATGCCAACAACCTTAAAAAATGCAAACAACAAAAAATAACTGTTTTTTTCAAATGAGATTTACACGGTATGTATACTAATTAATATGTAATGAGGCCAAATTTTGTGAGTTTTAATAAATCTTTTGACCCCATTCTTCTCTTGTTGTTTACATAGGCTATTAAAAAATTGAAATGCGTACAACTATAGTATTATGGCACATATCAAACCATTTAAACCATGTCGACCCATCTTAAATGCCAGTAGAGAGGAATGGGAGGTAACTTCGATAACTCGAACTTCGGATAAGTCGAATATTTTTGAGGGTCCCTGGGACTTCGAGTTATCGAAGTTCGACTGTATATTTTTTTTCGATTCATTATTATCCTATATCTATAAATAAAATAATTTCCAAAAAAGGTATCAATAGTTTCAGTTCAAATAAATAAAAAAAGAAATTTTTTTTCTCGTTTTCCTCGACTAGCAAAAATGAACTGAAAGCGAACATAAAACACCATCTTGTTCTCAAAACTGAACAACTATTACTTTCCTTCCTATTGTACTGTGTAGTGTATTCTTAGGGAACTGGATGGGACGAGTTTTGATGAATTCCATTTAATGAAAACGAGATCTTTCATCACTGATCTTTGGCAATCTGGAACATCCGTAAAAGCTGAACCCCCCCCCCCCATCGTAAAAGTTGGACCCCCCCCCAGCCAAAAATCCTGTGTGCGCCCCTGAGGGGGGTACAGGGGATCTCCCCTAACGAGGCTTTATATATATATATATATATATATATATGCATATATAAGCTGATCATAGTATCTCCATCTTTTTTGAAGTAGACAATAATTATTGAGATTGTTTGTGTTGTTAGGGCAAAGTTACGCGTTGGCTGTCTGCCTGGGATGAGAGTGCCTTGGAAGGGGAACTTTCTAAAGGGTTCTAACGCGTATTCACGTGACATTTGAAAAAAATCGACCCAACCTCCAGACCGATAGATCGACAGCCCCGCGATGGGGCCCGAACCCGGGACCTTCACACTTCAGCCGTTACTATTCTGATTGCCCTGTCCACTCGGCCATGGTGGGGCAAGCATGGACTAATCCAGCAGCAGGAAGAATACAACTCCACTCCACTCGTGACGTCACTTCCGGTCGCGGCCCATGACGTCATCCGGCCACGCCCCCGATGACGAAGCGTGACTACGCCCCCCTGTGACGTCACTTCCGCCGCACGAAACGCGCCGCTTACTACTACCGTTTGATCGACAGCCCCGCGATGAGGCCCGAACCCGGGACCTTCACACTTCAGCCGTTACCATTCTGATTGCCCTGTCCACTCGGCCATGGTGGGGCCGGTCATTATTGAAGCAATAGAGTACTGAACCATTCAAAACAGCATTGTTCATTTCAACAAAGCATCGGCGCTTGCATCGGATTGTGCATCTATCTTTCACAACAATGGAAGCCTTATGTAGATGAAGTAAGCGTGTATGGAGTGGCCTGCCGTGGCCTCTGCGTTGGGTGATCTCTCTCTCTCTACTCGTGAATCGGTTGTCTGGGGTTCTTGTCCAGTGTGCACCCCGACTGCAATTTAGGGTGGAGTGTAGAATGTTTATGTGTATTATTATAATGTGGAATGTTTGAGTGTGCGATATACATGATGATGCCATGAATGCATGAATGTGTAATACATTGGATTGGGAACATCGAACACCGGATTGCGGGCAGGTGGTGGGGGCATCACAGCCACTTGCCTTGTGCGCTCGGACATTCGCTGCGAGCCTGCGCGAGCGCTCGAGTGCAGGGGATGACGGTTGTGACGACTGCCGTCATCGCGATCGGTCAGTTCGGAACTTGCGTCCGAGGCTCAAAAGTCGGCCAAGATGAGGTGGCGTTCCTGTTGTCGTGGACGGCAGGCCCGAAACTTGGATCTGGCCCGCTTCCCTGGTGCAGGGCTGGAAATGAAAAGTTCCCGTCCTCACGGCTAGCAGGAATGTCCCAAGATTGGAGCCCGGATGTCCGAAATTCTGAATGAAGATGATCACAAAATGGGAAATAAACAAACGCAATAGGAATAAAAGAAACAGATACAAATTAACAGCAAAGCGATCATGGATTATTTGTTGTAGTGGATTGTCCACAATAGATGATTAATGGTCGATTTGCTATTAGATAGATACAAACAATACAAATTAATACTAGCTGAATAAACTATCTCAAAGAAAAAGGTCTTGCTTATGTTGGTCGTAGTGGGCTAAAGCTCGGATCTGGCCGGTTGGATGGAACCAGGGATCATCCCCGTGCTGGAAAGGAAGAGTTCTGTTTGGCCAATGTCAGCTGGACTGACGAGTGATTGGCAGTCGATTGGCCGCAAACGACTGACCGAAACGATCCAGCGAATTATGGGTGTCACAAGAGAACTGCAAACCACGCAGATGCCATGGGGGCTTTTTTTTCTTCTTTTGTTTCGAATTTTGTATGAGGAGAAGTATATTTAAATTGTTACAGTGACACCTCTGATAGTGCGTCACTTCCGCAAAAATTAAATGGAAATTGAGAAATATCACTCTACTTTAAAAATACAATAAAAACTCTGTAATTTGTTCCTCTGGCACTGATCACTCTTCTTACTAAATTTAAAAAATGGTACTTTACTTTTTTCTAAATTCAAACATCTGATAACCAGAACATTTTATGAAATCAATCCTAAAAGTACATTCAAGCAATTTTTTTTTATTGATATCATTAATTTAATACTTTAATTCAAAATAAGTACTGTACATCCGTTTCATTTTCTTTCCTGTTACTTAATTTAATTTAAATATTTACTTTCGTTAATTACTTTTCAATCTAGGTTAATCAAGAAAAAAATAAAACTTTTTTATGTGCCTCAATAAAAATAGATAAATCAATGTCTGTGCCACTGCTAATGAATTGTTCACTTTACCGATCTGCCTTGATTTTGAAGTAATTGCGCAAAATACAGGGTGGTCCTGAACTATATGCCAAAAATGTAAAGGGTGCTAGAGAGGATTAAGACGGTTCAGAATTACAAAGCAATGCGGGGTCGAAAATGTTGTCTTCTTGTGCCTGGTAATAATCACTTTGGAAGAAGTGTTGAACTTTCCGGCCAGCCTTAATTCTTTTGAAAGTGACTTTCTGATCCAGTGATTCAATTACCATCTTGCTCTCAGTTCGCTGGTCTAATAGAAATTCACGCTCCTTTATTGGTACCTTCCGTTCTTTATTACAGCAGAAACTTTCAAACGATTTACAAATGCATGCCGATATATCAAATAGAAAATTTGCTTTCTTTCGAAAAGTATCCATTTGCTTACAATAACTCTCAGTATCTTTTCTTGCTTTGTAAGATTTCAGAAGGAAGCGATATTTGTCGAGGTAAGAACGTATTTTTCTTAAAATGCTGTAGTGGTCTATTATTGGGATTGAAGCTCGTTTCCAGATCTCTTTTAACTTATTAGCAACTTTTTCACACGATTAGGAAATGCAGTTCCATTGTTTAGTAGATGCAGTTCTATTGTTTTTGTTCTCTTTTGAAAGCCAGCATACACATCTTATTACATGTTCGTAAGTTGGAAGCATATTACTTGGCATATCACAGCCAGAGCCAAATACAGGGCAAACCATGTCTTTTCTTATAAACGCCATAGGGTCATTCAGTGATGACTGACGTTACAATTTTACTACATTTGTAACCTTTGAAGTTCACCAGTGGCTTGAAATATATATATTTATTTATTTAAAATTGATCAAGAGTATCATAAATAAGTACTATACTGTTATCTATTCTCATTATAAAAAATCTTTTTTTCTTTTTTTAAATAAAGGGAAATCAAAAAACGTGACTGATGTTACACAGATGTAACATCAGTCACGTTTTTTGATTTCCCTTTATTTAAAAAAAGAAAAAAAGATTTTTTATATTGAGAATGGATAACAGTATAGTACTTATTTATGATACTCTTGATCAATTTTAAATAAATAAATATATATATTTCAAGCCACTGGTGAACTTCAAAGGTTACAAATGTAGTAAAATTGTACGGTCAGTCACCATGGAATGACCCCATAGCGGTACGCATTAAAACTGAAAGCCACTGCAATTGAATTGAGAAACGATTTGATTTAGCCACGTGGTCGGGTCTTACCATTTGGGAACTTGCTACTTACGGAAGGAGGGATGGTAGAATGAAACAGGAGACGGAAAAATATTAGGAATGTCTCTTTGTCTATAGTAATATTACGGTTCTATAAATGGTTCCCTACTTACTTAAAGGTGAAAGCAGAGGATCTGGGTCATAAAATATCGCATCGCTCATTGCACTAATCACTACAGAATACTTATACTATTCAGTAATTATCAATTTCTAATTTGTACATTTTTGCACTCATCACTACTTACTACTACTTGCTTCTAGTAGTTGTACTATTTACTATTGAATACTCAAAGTTAAGTAATCATCACACCAGTTATTTTATATTGAAGAAAAACAATTATTTTGAGTCAAAAATCAAGCCAAAATTTCCGCACGTTTCGAGAGTTCCACCCCGTTGTGGAAATACTAAGTTTTAAAAATTAAAATTTTAAATTACTATTCTTGTAATCTCATTTCAAGAATAGTAATTGATCACCTTTTCCGCATAAGTATATTCTGATAAGCAATAATCTTGTTTTCTCCATGGACGAGCAAAACTTAGTCATATTCCCCTTTTTTTTGGAAAATTCAACCGCCTTGCGGCAGTATTAAATTTTAAAATTAAATTTTTTAATTATTTTTCCCTTTATCTTCATACTGTAGAACATCTTTTCCGCGTACGTAGGTTCTGATTAACCGTATTTTTGTTTTCACCATATAAAATCAAATTTTACTGTTTTTTTTCCTTTTTTTGGGAAATTAAACCCCCTTGCGGCAGCATTAAATTTTAAATTTAAATTTTTTAGTTATTTTTCCCTTTATCTCCATACTACAGAACATCTTTTCCGCATAGGTAGGTTTTGAAATTCCGAAAAAAGTTTGTTTCGATCCACCCTAATGGATATATGAACATGGAGAATATTTTTACGCTATCCGTTTCGCTATAACTTGCCGCAAAATGGCGCTGCAGTGCATCAACATCTATACCATTCAACCAATCGCCATAAAAAATTTTATACTCACACATTTGAGTAAGCAGAATATACTCTAACTATTCATTTAGCTGTTACTCACTACTAGATGGCACTGCAGCGCATTATTACTTTAACTCGTCATTAGATGGCAATGCAGCGCACCAACTTCTTGACCGGAGAATTGATCGCTATGAAAATTGATATACATAGCTACTTGAACACGGAGAATATTTTCGTGTTACCCATTTTGCTATAAACAGCTACTCCATTGTGCTGTAGCACATCATTACCTTAACTTGCCAATAGCTGGCGCAGCGGCATATAAAGACTGTTCAACTGATCGCTATGAAAACTGGTATAGATAGATATTTGAACACGGAGAATATTTTAGCGTTATCCATTTTGCTATAACTTGCCACTAGATGTCACTTCAAACCAATAACTTCAAGACCGTTCAACTGATCGCCATGGAAATTCGTAAATATAGATGTTTGAACGAAAAGAATATTTTTGCGGCATCCGTTTCGCTATAACTCGCCTTCTGTACCGTTCAACCGTTTGCTATGAAAATACCGTTCAACCGATTTATGAAAATTGGTACACACAGATATTTGAGCACGGAGAATACTTTTACGCTATCAGTTTTGCTATGACTTGCCTCTAGATGCCGATACAGCGCACCAACTTCAAAGCCGTTCGACTAATCACCTTAAAAATTGGTATACATACACATTTGAGCAGACAGAATATTTTTTTAGTATTCATTCGGCTGCACTCATCTTTTGATGGCACTGCAGCCAGGGCCTGATTTCCGGGAGGGCATTTGGGGCTAGCGCTCGGGCCTCCAACAAAAAGGGGCCACGCAAATTGTTCGTTAAGTTTAAAAATTTGTAAATTTTGAAAGGAGTTTCGAAAGAGGGTAACCTAAGGAAATTTTTGACAAGGGCCCCCAACTCGGCAAATCTGCCCCTGCGTGCAGCACTTTATTATTTTAACACGCCACTAGATAGCACTTCAGCAATCAACTTTTTGATCGTTCAACTAACCGCTCTGAAAATTTGTATACATACACATTTGAACACAATATTTTTGCGTTATCCATTTTTCTTAACTCGCCCTTTGTGGCGCTTTAGCGTATTATTGCTTTTAATTTGCCACTAGATGGCGATGCAGCATATCGTGACCGTTAAACTGCTTCTATGAAGATTGGTACACATAGAAATTTGAACATGAAAAGATTTTGATGCTACCCATTTTGCAAAAACTTCGACAGTTGATGGCGCTGCTCCGAATCATCTTCTTCACCGTTCAAACGATCGCCATGAAATTCTTTATGCATAATTGTTGAACACAGATAATATTTATCCAATATCAATTTTGCTATATCTTTTTATTATGATAAATAGTAATTATATTAAAGCGTAATATAAAAAAAGAATCCATTCATTCCCGTGCGAAGAACGGGCCAGACAGCTAGTATATATATATATAATGAACATAGTATCTCCTCCTTTTTTGTAGTACACAGTAATTATTAAGTTTGTGTTGTTAGGGCAAAGTTACACCCAGTCAGCACATAAGCTTAAATCAAGCTTGACATTTCTTTGAATTTGATGTATTAATACAAGCTTGACAGTTTAATTAATTTTGCTTGAAGCAAGCTTGGAGATTACCAAAAAATGAGTCAGCAAATATTTTCCTGCCGAATTTAAGTCATTTGAACTGTCAAGCTTGAATACAACTTGATGACTGCTTGATTTGGAAAGCCACATCCACATAACAAATAATTTATCATCAGTCATAAATATACTTGATCAGAGAATTTAAAAAAAAAGATTCTATATTTTCAAATATTGAAGTTCTTCAAAATAAAATACAAATATACTACAAAATTGATTTCGAAATCAGTCGTTTGTCTCGATTTTGGCCAATATTGCCCAACAGCAGCAGGAAGAAAACAACTCCACTCCACTCGTGACGTCACTTCCGGTCGCGGCCCGTGACGTCATCCGGCCACGCCCCCCTGAGACGTCACTTCCGCCGCACGAAACGCGCCGCTTACTACTACCGTTTGATCGACAGCCCCGCGATGAGGCCCGAACCCGGGACCTTCACACTTCAGCCGTTACCATTCTGATTGCCCTGTCCACTCGGCCATGGTGGGGCCGGTCATTATTGAAGCAATAGAGTACTGAACCATTCAAAACAGCATTGTTCATTTCAACAAAGCATCGGCGCTTGCATCGGATTGTGCATCTATCTTTCACAACAATGGAAGCCTTATGTAGATGAAGTAAGCGTGTATGGAGTGGCCTGCCGTGGCCTCTGCGTTGGGTGATCTCTCTCTCTCTACTCGTGAATCGGTTGTCTGGGGTTCTTGTCCAGTGTGCACCCCGACTGCAATTTAGGGTGGAGTGTAGAATGTTTATGTGTATTATTATAATGTGGAATGTTTGAGTGTGCGATATACATGATGATGCCATGAATGCATGAATGTGTAATACATTGGATTGGGAACATCGAACACCGGATTGCGGGCAGGTGGTGGGGGCATCACAGCCACTTGCCTTGTGCGCTCGGACATTCGCTGCGAGCCTGCGCGAGCGCTCGAGTGCAGGGGATGACGGTTGTGACGACTGCCGTCATCGCGATCGGTCAGTTCGGAACTTGCGTCCGAGGCTCAAAAGTCGGCCAAGATGAGGTGGCGTTCCTGTTGTCGTGGACGGCAGGCCCGAAACTTGGATCTGGCCCGCTTCCCTGGTGCAGGGCTGGAAATGAAAAGTTCCCGTCCTCACGGCTAGCAGGAATGTCCCAAGATTGGAGCCCGGATGTCCGAAATTCTGAATGAAGATGATCACAAAATGGGAAATAAACAAACGCAATAGGAATAAAAGAAACAGATACAAATTAACAGCAAAGCGATCATGGATTATTTGTTGTAGTGGATTGTCCACAATAGATGATTAATGGTCGATTTGCTATTAGATAGATACAAACAATACAAATTAATACTAGCTGAATAAACTATCTCAAAGAAAAAGGTCTTGCTTATGTTGGTCGTAGTGGGCTAAAGCTCGGATCTGGCCGGTTGGATGGAACCAGGGATCATCCCCGTGCTGGAAAGGAAGAGTTCTGTTTGGCCAATGTCAGCTGGACTGACGAGTGATTGGCAGTCGATTGGCCGCAAACGACTGACCGAAACGATCCAGCGAATTATGGGTGTCACAAGACAACTGCAAACCACGCAGATGCCATGGGGGCTTTTTTTTCTTCTTTTGTTTCGAATTTTGTATGAGGAGAAGTATATTTAAATTGTTACAGTGACACCTCTGATAGTGCGTCACTTCCGCAAAAATTAAGTGGAAATTGAGAAATATCACTCTACTTTAAAAATACAATAAAAACTCTGTAATTTGTTCCTCTGGCACTGATCACTCTTCTTACTAAATTTAAAAAATGGTACTTTACTTTTTTCTAAATTCAAACATCTGATAACCAGAACATTTTATGAAATCAATCCTAAAAGTACATTCAAGCAATTTTTTTTTATTGATATACTTAATTGATAGAAGTGACGCACTATCAGAGGTGTCACTGTAACAATTTAAATATACTTCTCCTCATACAAAATTCGAAACAAAAGAAGAAAAAAAAGCCCCCATGGCATCTGCGTGGTTTGCAGTTGTCTTGTGACACCCATAATTCGCTGGATCGTTTCGGTCAGTCGTTTGCGGCCAATCGACTGCCAATCACTCGTCAGTCCAGCTGACATTGGCCAAACAGAACTCTTCCTTTCCAGCACGGGGATGATCCCTGGTTCCATCCAACCGGCCAGATCCGAGCTTTAGCCCACTACGACCAACATAAGCAAGACCTTTTTCTTTGAGATAGTTTATTCAGCTAGTATTAATTTGTATTGTTTGTATCTATCTAATAGCAAATCGACCATTAATCATCTATTGTGGAAAATCCACTACAACAAATAATCCATGATCGCTTTGCTGTTAATTTGTATCTGTTTCCTTTATTCCTATTGCGTTTGTTTATTTCCCATTTTGTGATCATCTTCATTCAGAATTTCGGACATCCGGGCTCCAATCTTGGGACATTCCTGCTAGCCGTGAGGACGGGAACTTTTCATTTCCAGCCCTGCACCAGTGAAGCGGGCAAGATCCAAGTTTCGGGCCTGCCGTCCACGACAACAGGAACGCCACCTCATGTAACACTTGGGAGTGTTTAGGTCTAGCCAAGACCGTTGTTCTGATATTTTGTTGGACATTGTCGTACCAACAGTTGGCGAGTTATAGCCATTTGAAGTTCGCCAATGCTGGCAAAAATGGCAGTGTAAAAACTTGCATTTTATGTTATCGAAAAAAAAAAAAACGGGCTCTTTTCTGAACACGCGAACGTCCACTAGTGTTCTGAACACGGTAACAGACCGTGCAAGGCCGCCGGAACCATAGATGGGAAGATACGGGTGGATTTTACCCTTTATGGGCGTAAAGTGACGGAGACGGCGAGATCTCTTTACTGCGACGAACACTATTTTTAACTATGTTCCAATATAGCCAAAATTATGAAATTTGGTGGGTGTTAAGGTGTTTCCACGAGGAATGGATTTTTATGTTGTTGGCCATTGTCGGACAAATGTTTCGCGAGTTATAGCCATTTGAATTTCACCAATTTGGGCGACCTAGGTATAAAAAGTTAAAACCCAATTTTAAATTACAACTGAAAGTAAATCCCGCCAAAGGGCATCTATTGGCACCAATAGCCCACGTACCAAGCGGCTAAGTCGTCGGGTATATAGAACTGGAGATACGGGAGGCGCCGTTTATATTGTCATTGCATAGGGCGGTAGGGGGCGATTTTGATTTAACCAAACGTGGTTTTAACTATGTTCCAATTGACCAAAAATTATGAAACTTGGTGGGTGTTAAGGTGTTGCCACGAGGTATGGATTTTTATTTATCGCCCATTGTCGGACGAATCTTTCGCGAGTTATAGCCATTTGAATTTCGCCAATTTGGGCGACCTAGGTATAAAATGTAAAAACCCAAATTTAAATTATAACTGAAAAAGAAATGCGCCAAAGGACATCTCTTGCAACCAATAGCCCACGTACCAAGCGGCTAAGTCGTCGGGTATATAGAACTGCAGATACGGGAGGCGCCGTTTATATTGTCATTGGATAGGGCGGCAGGGGGCGATATTTTTATTTACCAAACGTGGTTTTAACTATTTTCCAATATAGCCAAAAATATGAAACTTGGTGGGTGTTAAGGTGTTGCCACGAGGTATGGATTTTTATTTTGTTGGCCATTGTCGGACGAATGGTTCGCGAGTTATAGCCATTTGAAGTTCGCCAATTTGGGCGACCTAGGTATAAAATGTTAAAACCCAATTTTAAATTACAACTGAAAGTAAATCCCGCCAAAGGACATCTATTGGCACCAATAGCCCACGTACCAAGCGGCTAAGTCGTCGGGTATATAGAACTGGAGATACGGGAGGCGCCGTTTATATTGTCATTGGATAGGGCGGCAGGGGGCGATATTTTGATTTACCAAACGTGGTTTTAACTATGTTCCAATATAGCCAAAATTATGAAACTTGGTGGGTGTTAAGGTGTTGCCACGAGGTATGGATTTTTATTTTGTTGGCCATTGTCGGACGAATGGTTCGCGAGTTATAGCCATTTGAAGTTCGCCAATTTGGGCGACCTAGGTATAAAATGTTAAAACCCAATTTTAAATTACAACTGAAAGTAAATCCCGCCAAAGGACATCTATTGGCACCAATAGCCCACGTACCAAGCGGCTAAGTCGTCGGGTATATAGAACTGGAGATACGGGAGGCTCCGTTTATATTGTCATTGCATAGGGCGGTAGGGGGCGATTTTGATTTAACCAAACGTGGTTTTATCTATGTTCCAATATAGCCAAAATTATGAAACTTGGTGGGTGTTAAGGTGTTGCCACGAGGTATGGATTTTTATTTTGTTGGCCATTGTCGGACGAATGGTTCGCGAGTTATAGCCATTTGAAGTTCGCCAATTTGGGCGACCTAGGTATAAAATGTTAAAACCCAAACTTAAATTATAACTGAAAATAAATCGCGCCAAAGGACATCTCTTGGCACCAATAGCCCACGTACCAAGCGGCTAAGTCGTCGGGTATATAGAACTGGAGATACGGGAGGCGCCGTTTATATTGTCATTGGATAGGGCGGCAGGGGGCGATATTTTGATTTACCAAACGTGGTTTTAACTATGTTCCAATATAGCCAAAATTATGAAACTTGGTGGGTGTTAAGGTGTTGCCACGAGGTATGGATTTTTATTTTGTTGGCCATTGTCGGACGAATGGTTCGCGAGTTATAGCCATTTGAAGTTCGCCAATTTGGGCGACCTAGGTATAAAATGTTAAAACCCAAATTTATATTATAACTGAAAGTAAATCCCGCCAAAGGATATCTATTGGCACCAATAGCCCACGTACCAAGCGGCTAAGTCGTCGGGTATGACTACTTACCACAGGGGTTTACCACAGGGTTACATGCTCTGTGGTAAACTCTGCCATGCTGCAGAATTATGTCATATAAGAATTGTTGCTGCGAAATGCTCTGGATGACATTGTTTGGATGCAGGACGTATTATTAGCTTCAGTAGTTTTGGCTGTATGCAAAATACTGACACACGAAAATATGCAATACCTTCCGGCGCACCTAATAATTTTACGTTATTTGTAATAACTACGAGATTTAACCCTTTGAAGCTCAACTCTTTCCCAATGCTGGAAAAAGGGCAGCCGTTGCCATCGCTCGACTGAACGACCAGCAAGAGGGTGGACGATCGAAACGTTCATCGCGTGCCACAGATCTAGAGACCCTTTTTTGA